>VDFB02266651.1:123621-277548 GCA_007258455.2 Sequoia sempervirens
GACCACGATAGTAGCGATAGTCTTGAATTCGAAGAGTTTGTGTCTTGAATTCGAAGAGTTTGTGCATTTATCAGTCTATTTTCAGCAATGGTGATGAAGAATTAGAAGATGAATCTAAGGATTTAGTGGAAGCATTCAGAGTTTTTGATCTGGATAACGATGAATACATCTCTTTTAATGAGTTGCAACAAGTACTCTGCAGTTTAGCACTGATATCACAGGTCCAACACCATCAGCGGTCAGAAAATGATATATAGATTTGATTCAGATTACAATGGGGTTTTAAATTTTTCTGAATTCAAAAATATGATGTCCTCCAGAATTTCTCAATCAGAGATGGACCTCTATGGTTGGCAGCTTTTATGTCCATTAATTATCTGGTAATCCTAATTTTGTATTTTATTTTTTTATACAAATTACCCATTTCTATGTCGCACCAGCCACAAGCATTTTTTTGTTGTTGTGGAGACATCCCATTTAACCTAGTATATGGTTGTTCGCTTATCTTTCTTTTTAACTTTTCTATATTTAATAAGTAATATTATTCTTGTTTTATCCAATATAGTAATAATATTAAATAGTTGATATGCATCAATCTTTATGGGCACTCTCTTTGACTTATTCTTTTTTAGTATTCTCTTCTCTACATTTAACTGATAAGAAATACAAGTAGAAAATATCATCAAATATTTTGAGGCATGTCATAATATCTTTTGAAGCATAGAAAAAGGCCATCCTAGGTCCTAAACACAAAGAACCTAGTATATAAGGGGACCTTTTTCCAAGTTACATTAAGATGTAGATCAACAAGGTGAATAGATTGATTATCAGTCATTAAAGTGAGCCAATCAGACTTGGATTTACATCTAATTGAGGATGGGAATAGATTGGAATTGATTTAGAATGATTACCCTAATTAGACAATGTGCTATAATATGTAAATTGCAAAATTCTGACAACTGACAAATTGAAACAGTTGAGTTTTAACATATGTGGAAGGTGCAAATGACTATGCACCTGCCCAAGAAAATTGGTTTGGTTGTGCATAGAAGGACTCAATTGCCCATGGGTGAATGGGTCTTTGATAGGGTGTCTTGAAGTGTTTTCAGGGTCTTCTAGTGTTGGATTTGAGCTTCTATTTTTCATCTGTAAAAGTGTCGAAATGTCATCTGATAAATTTGTAAGTGAGTTTATGTGGCTTGACAAGGTTTATAACAACAATGGAAACAACTTGAGATCTTCCCATTCACAAAGAGAGGAAATGTTGGGCCATTTTAGGGGCTTGCCTCAATCAAACCCAATGTAAGTGTTTCCACTTCCACAATGGCAATGTTGATGATAAATAGATGATTGAAAGGAAGGAATGATGGAACCACAAAATGTTGCAACTCATCACCTTCAATGGCTTCCTTGAAGGATTGAAGTCATGCACATCACCTCAAGGATTTGGATTTGCTTTACTTGAATGCTTGAATGCTTTGGAGACTTACAATAGGGGTTAGCCTTCACAAAACCATGATAACATAAACACATGAACTCACATACACTTTGACATGATGCTTGGATTTTGAATTACTTCAATAATACTCTGAAATGTTGCTCTTGACTTGCTCTTGTTGTTAGATTTCAAATGATAAAATAACTAGGTCTAAGGTATTTATATATGCAATTATATTAATTTCTCGAAAATTAGATCCCAAAAGGCAACACTTGCAATTTGAATTTTGAATGTTAAAATGCTACCAACAACATGTCCAAAAATGGGTCCTCGCTAAGAAGGGGGTGAATAGGTCTTGGCCCAAATCTCCAAGACAACAAATGTCGAGGGAAATTTTTAAAGATTGGTTGCATTTGTTCAATGCTTGCAATTTATTAGAAAGTGGTGCAAATGGACTCTGGAATTTATAATTTTAGGCAATTAAAGAGTCAATTAGGCTCATTAATTTAAGGGGGCCAAAACATAGTGTGAAATTGTTTTAAGGTATACAATTTTCTACATTACACCTATGTAGGTTCTACTCTTGAAATTCCTTTTTTCGTCATGTTTTGGTTGATTGAAGGCTTGTTGTTAATAGTTTAGGTGGCTTTAAATCATTCCAATTTACAATACCAAAAGACAAAACAAAACAAAAACTATGTTTCCCCTACTTCTAAGCCCTAAAGCACTCCTATGAACCATCTCCTATTCTCTCTATAGTTTCTAGCATCAACATTAAATATGACTCCTTGTGAAAGCTAAAAAGGATCTCTATGATTTAAATGAGGTTTTCATGATGTAACTTACGGCTAGCTTAAGCTCTTTCCTTTAATGCCAAATATCATAGCAAGGTCATCACTATGGTGAATCCTACTCCTGAGCTGGGGTTGGGCAGATATAATCACCTAGAGATGGATGTAGATATATTAGTGACCAAGTCATTTTATTGCATTTATAATGTGTGTAATAGGGGCCCTCAAGCTATGGAGAGTCTTAAAAACTTGAGGGTTTGTTTTTGCTTTGAATTGTTTACATAGACTAGTTTCATGAGGAGGCTCTTTGGTTGCATCCAAGTGTTAGTAACACCCACCATTGAGGTTAGGAATCATGACTTTGATCATGCAATGTCACCAATCCATGTTGTTTGATTCTCTTTCTTTGTTGCTACGACCAATTTTTTGGTTATGACGAGGGAGCATGCTCCTAGTGATCATTGTCATTATATGAATTTCACTTTGGATTTTAGTTTACCTTTTGGATTTAAGCAACACTTTATGGATAATTATATAGCTTATTTTGGATTTGATAGAAATAATAGCAAGATGGATGAGATAATTCAATGTCCTATTTTGGACTACTAGGGTTATTTTTCTTGTTAAACTCTATTGTTATGTTACCTAGTGGAAGGGAATGAACTTCCTTTTTTATGTTTTTTTATCATTTTAATATATAATTATTTACTTCTTAGAGAAAATTTGACAATAGATTGTTATGGTATCCTTTATTGTTATCATAATATAAATTTCACTGTGGAATTTAGGTTTGTTTAAGGGTTTAGGTTTTAATCAACAATTTATAAATAAGTTTATTTTGGAAAGCCACGAGATTGTTATCAAGTTTTTTTCTATTTTTAATCATTTCAATATAATAATAAATGTTTCTCTTTGAAAGAAGAAATGGCAATAGATTGTTAACACATTATTTTAAATTCCATCATATTTTTTATTGAAAATTTTCAAATAACCTTCAACTTACCATGCTTTAGTAGTTTTTTTCTTTTAATATATACCAATTAAATAGTAAGCTCCTTTCTATGCTCAAAACTTGCAAAATAACAATTATTTTGTGTCAAAAAACCTAAAGAAAGGAAGAAATAAATCATTAAGAAATAGCACACAAGTTAGAGAAAATAATTATTATGTAACTTGAAACAACTACTTCAAGGCAGTTGTCTAGCAATCTATCATATAGTAGCATAAACCTAAAGGTATTGTGACTATAATGATCATTTTTTCTTCTATGCTCTATTTTACAGTTTTCTTTTGTTGATAACTAGAATCTCAACTTGAAACTGATAAGCTATTACATATGTTGTTTACAAAGCAACTATTTTTATTTACAAGGTCGTTCTGGTACCAAATTCTACCAAAAAGTAGTACATCTATCCCTACATTTGATTGCTTTAGTATTAGGAGCTTTTAGCCTATATGCTACTTTCAAATACCACAATGAAAGTGGACTTGTGAATTTAAACAATTGGCATTCGTGGTTGGACCTTGGCTCTATTTTCTTGTTTTCTATATTGGTATTTCCATTTCCTTTGAAGTGCCCATGATAACTAAGCCTGATATAGAGCTGACATATTCCCCCTATTTCACAAATGAATAGAATCATGTGATCAATTAAACATAATCTTGATTTTTCATGATGTTGGATTTTATTTCTTTTTCAATGGTTGGCTAGATTCTTCTCTTTCCTCTTTCCTTGGGCACTAGATTTTATGGGGGTGGTATACTCCCTTGGTATGTGTTGTTTGGGATTTTGATATATCTATTTGCAATAGCAATAGTGGAGCTTGGGTTTTTAGAGACGCTTATATTCCTTGAGAGCCCAGGGTTGTACAAATGTTGCTAATGATTTTTACTATAATGATGATACTTATATTTGCAATTTTTATTGTTCTTTCTACCATTTACTAGCTAAAGAAGAACCAGAAGGGTACTCTACACTAGAGAGGGCAAAAGCTTAAATTATCATGCTCATAACTTCTAGATTGTTGATTTCATCTACAATAACCACCATCAGTATTATGTTCAATTTGAACCTTAGAAATACCACATTTCTTGTACAACTAAAATTGTAGCATAATACTTCATAAATAATTAATAATTAAAACCTATATGTTATTCTTATATTTTCAATTTAGTACTTCATTAAGGTAAATATTTAAATATATTTAAATTTTACCTTTAATATCCTATCGATGTATCCCTTGAACCTCCTATGGGGAAAGTGATATTTTTATTAATATGCATTGTCCCAAGTAATAATGTGACTAAGTAGATAGAATGGTGTGATCTTCCTTCACAAGTACTAAGTCCATGTTTGTTCTTCATGTTGTTCCTTGTACTCTTTCTTAAAACCCTCCTTCCAATCTTCTTTATGATTTTCAATATCATTTATAAATTTATTCTCTTCATGCTCATTTTTCATTAATATGAAATTCCTTGTCATTTCACCTTCCTTTTCATATAATTCCTTAGCTCTAGATACATAAGAGTTCAACATCCAATTTATGCATAGCAATAACATCTTCCAATTTGATTATAAAATTTAATTTTTGATTATGGATTTTTTTTTTAAAGTGAATATATTCATCATGTGCATGTTTTTAATTTGAAATTCTTGCTTAAACTTGTAATGATTTTTTAAATTTTTTGATAAGGTTATGTTTATTGCTAGTGATAATGAAGGCAATGACCACTTTTAGAATTTTGAGAAAATTTTAGATACCTTATTCTTTGAGATCTACTACAACTCCCATCTATCTATGCAAAGCATATTCACCTTACCTAAATTCATATAACATTCACACTTACTTCCATACAATCATTAAAGGATATTTTAATAAAAAATATGTTTGAATGCTAGAACCAATTATAATTTCTCTAGAGGTTCCTCATTTGAATCTAATGTACTACAAGAAATTGACTCCCATGCATGTGAGATAATCTATTTTTGAAACATCTGTTACAATAAATTTGTACCATTTAAATTCTTCTTACTTACTCTTTGCAATTGTAATTAACATTAATATAACTTAATTCTATTGATGAAATATTTTCTTCTCTTAATTTTTGAATGTGAGTCAAACTTTTGAAAGAACTTGATAATTTAATTCCTGGTTGTCACATTAAACACTTCCTACTATATTGGTCATTCCCTACTCAAATGTATTATGGTATACCAAATTAAAAACATTCTATATATAATGGGGCCAAAGCATACAAATGTATCCTAATTTTGGGCCACAAACAAAAATATGGATTGGGTTTTACATCCAAGCACAAGGATTCACATCAACTCACATGTAAATGCACTCAAGGAATATATATTATTACTGAGGAGAGTTTATTTAGATTGACCCCACACTAGTGGAAGTCACTAGCGGGACCTCCTCGCCTTCAACGTATTCAACTTAGAAGACATAATGGTAAGCCAAGAGCCACCACTTGGAATTCCAACTATAGATGCCACTATGGGGATTTGAACATGGATCTCCATCTTGAGAACCTTATGGCCTTTCCATTTAAGCACAACCCTATTGATATGTATTTCTTATATTTTTATTATAATAATAATATAATACATATTATATATTATAATTTATTAATAATGTATATATTACAACATTTGATATTATATTTATTGAGAATATAATGGGGGATATATAGGGACCCCCACCCAAGAAAAGATGTACAAAAATACGTACTATATAATGATTCAATTTGTGAAAAAACATAATAAGATCTAGTCAAGGGAGGAATTAAGAACCAAGATAGCAAGCAGTAAAACTTGTGAAAAATAAAGAAACACTACCAAAATAGTCATAGAGGATAATTACAAATATTTACAAACATCTCATCCACCAACTCTCAATGGCATGCAACCTCTTCAACTGTCCACGCCCATAATTGGCACCTACAACCTAAAAGAGGGCACAAGGTAGGTAACACTACCATCCATTGTAGGATCTAAATCTAGGAAGGAAACCCCATGAAAGATCTCTCTATGCTCCTAGGCATGAATCACATGATTTTCATACACATCAAATAACATCAAAGACATAGAGACCTCTATCCAACTCCTATAAAGTAAGTCACCATTAAATTCTTCCAAACCAACTACAAATCTTTACTAAAAAGGCGGTATACATATCCATTTCATTTATTAAAAAATGTCTCTCATAATCACCAAAAATCAATCACAATACTTATACTCGATCACCTTCTATTAGCATTGGAGGAAAAAAAAAACTTCCAACCCTTCATTGAAAGTAAGTCTATAAGTCTAAAAAATAAGTATTTTTGAAGAGAAACTTTATCTCTTTTAAAAATAGTATCTCCAATACCCAATGATCCCAACATAAACTTGACCAAGCCCAAAGAAGCATCTTTATGGCAACAGAAAATAACCTAAACTCTTCTATCAATCACCTTACCCTTGATATGTGGATCCCTCATTTTAGTTGAACGATGATGCTCCATCCTCCAAAAATAAGAATCGAATGAAAATCCACGTAGTCGCACTATAGGCAAGCCCTAAAATTAATACGAGCAAACAAACTACTAATGATCTGCTTTGTAATCCAAGCTGGAGTGAGCGTGAAAGTAATTGTCAATACGAAAGAAAAGTAAGAACATTGCAACTAAATTTTTAGTTTAAAGATTGCTTCTTGCTTTCGATTGTTTTCTACATTGAAGAATTGCAAGTAACCTGCAATTGACACAAGTGTAACAAAGCAATCTGCTATCAATTTGAGACAGCATTTCCACACAGCTGTAGCAGAAGAATTTGCAAGGAAGATTCAGGAATTTGAACCCCAGCGGCTAAACCAGAGGAAACATTTAATGAATGTCGTCTTCAAAGTTGGAAATACAATTTGGTAGCAAAGGAAAAACGTCTATACCTTCCTGCAAGCACAAGGATAGGTGGAGAAAGATGACCGAATTAATTCTTTAGACATAAGAAAGTTGCAGAAATTGTAGTGCTATGTATTATCTTCTTAATGGTGCAGGACAAACAACTGGATTTTGTTTTAAGGAAATGGTGACACTGTTGATATTAAATGGGAAGAAATGATTTGAAGGTGGAAAGAAGAGAGGAGTAGGAAAGGGAGATGAAAGAAGTTGCAGAGACATATTTATCCCACATGTAGGGAGGGCAGGTGCAAAGGGAAGAGAGGGCGGAAAGAAAAGAAGTAGGTAGCGAAGGTGGAAAGCATACCTTTCTCGGCCTTTTGGCTAAGATCAAGTGTAGTATCTGTTCTTATCAGTTTAATATCTGATACGTGGTTCAATGAACCACACGATATTAAATTAATTTCTTCAGGGGGAATGTCCAAACGGTAGCTTGCTATCACAGCATTCGGGCATCGCTTCTGTATTGCACTACTGCAGAAGCCTGGTGCACCCCACCAACCAATACTAACGTGAAATTAAATTCATTCCCCGTCTTTTAACGTAATTATTCCGAATTGTTATGCTTATTAATTTTATTAATCTGCATTGTGTGAGCTTCCTTCAGAAGCACTAAAGTCCCTGCTTGTTCATGTTGTTATTTGATATGGACAAAAAATTACTGAACAATATGGATTATTTCTAAGGCTGTATTTTTTTTGTGTTCCTTTATGTAGTCAGACATATACTAATACATTCCTAGTTATTATTTATTATGAAGTAAATATTTATCTTCTACAAAGTTAAGAAGTGAAATTTTTAATTTTTAATTAAAAATATTCAAAAAATGAATTATCAAATTGATTGAGGAGTTTAACCTCTTTTTGGAGCCTTCATATCATTCAAGAAATATAATAATGTTTTTTTTGTACAATTCTAATGGTTAGAGATCTCATGCTCAAATTCACGTGCTTGGGTAGTGATATTGACATGTATACATACTTTGTATGTTGGATAACCGCTATCACGTTGTAGGCCCATAATTATTTGTGTCTAGTTAAATATTGTTAGAATCTTGATGAAAAGAAAGAAGCAAGAGATGTAAAAACTTAAAGCCTTTCACATTTGTGATGAGGGAAACTTAGAACAAGAGTTGGCCCATATTTGTAAAGCCTTCAAGTTAAATGGGAACAAAAGCAAGAAAGTTTCAAGAGCCCTAAAAATGGCCAAGTCCTACTTCATATTCAACTCTAATTCCACCCAACCTTCATTCCCCCTTGTGCCTCCCTCCCCTATATTGAAGGCATCTCCCACAAAATTTCTAAGATCCTTCATAAAAAGGCCTTCATTATGCCTTCAAGCCCATTTCAACTTTGAGAAATTGTATCATGTCTCTCAAAGACTCTAGAGACATTGTGATTGACTTAGAAATCTACAAGGTGGTTTGTTCCTACGACACACCTTATATAGGCGAAACCAATCACTCTATCAACATCATAATTAAAGAGCACAATGCCAACATTAAACATGAACGTGTTTCCAAATTAGCCATAGCTAACCACTCCTCTTCCACAAAACTTCACATATGTATAGAAAACATGTAAATCTTGTTCAAAGAGGAAAAATTCAAGAGAAAGCTAAAGGAAGCAATAGAAATCAATAATCACCCCTCAAATTTTAATTGTGATGAAGGGTGGAGTATAAGTTTTTCCTTGCAACTTTATTATTTAACTTTAGAAATTGCCATCACTGCCAATCTTGATGTTTCTCTCCCCTATAGTCACAAATTCCCCTTATTTTTCTTTCTTCTCCCCCTCATTTCCTTCTTCCCTTCCTCTCTCGTAGCTTTGTGGTCCTCCTCATTCCTTGTCCTTTGAGGCATCTTCCCCCCCTTTATTCTATTTTCCCGTCTTGGAGAGCTTGCTTGGACTCTCCTTCCCTTCTTCTCTCCCTTGCGTCTACCTCTATCATTGTTGAGCTTGTATCCTCGTTATCTGCTTCCCTCTTCCCTCTCATGGTCATTTTTGTAAGTGTTTCTTATTCATTTTGTTTGTGTCACATCAACCCTTGTCTATTTCTTGTCTATTAGCCCTCCATGTTCCTTTATTTTCTCATTAGCATAATAGATATATATAAATTTCTCTAGTTCAATTATTGTGATATTTATTTTAATAATTTATTCATATTTTATGTCTTGATTGAGTCATCCTTCTTGCCTTGATGCTTGTACCACCTCCCTCTCTTTTTAGTTTGTCTTGGTCTACTAGTACTAATGCATATTTATGTCTTTGGTAGTAGTCTATCATCCCAATGATTGATCATGGAGTGTGAATTGAAATGTTAATGCAAAAGAGCTCCCACACAATCTAATCCAAAAGTAGTAGTGACCAATAAGGGAAATGACTACAAAACTATCACAAGGATAGAGATGGTAATGGGAGTTATTGCAAATATGAAAGAGTAGAAGGTGTGCAAGTAGCTACAAAGAGGCTCAAGAGGAGTGGGGAGGATATTCCAAGCAAGGTAGAAGTGGATATGAGAGAAAAATGTAGAAATCCTTTAATGTAGACTAATTAGGTATAGTGAGGAAATACATAGAGAATTTGAGTGCTTAGGAAACATGGTGGAATATAATGCAAGAGCTACATTTGTTGATGAGAGGTCACCTACTTTGGAGAAGGACCCTAAGTACATGGACTCATTGGTTGTATAGAGAGATTTAAGGTGTGATAGGAGGGGTGAGTTGACATAGAAGAAGAGTTTATTCAATACCTAGTGTAGGGTAGGTGGTAAATGCTATAATGTGGTGGTAGATAGTGGTAGCATAGACAACTTGGTGTTTCTCAAGATGGTTGACAAGTTGGAGTTGAGGACTATTCTTGCTATCTATCTCCATAGTAGATTGGTTGGTTGCAATAGGGAGATTCGATTTCAGTAGAGAAACTATGTTGGGTGAATTTCAATATTAGAGTGCACCATGATTAGGTGTTGTGTGACACCTTGCTAATACTTGTATGCCATTTTTTTTGGGGAAGACCATGACATTTTGATAAAGAAGTAGTGTATTGATGGAAGAGTGAACATCTAAATGATCCAAAAGGATGGATATATGCATAAGTAGGTAGGTTACCACTAAAGGTGAATGAGGGATAAATATGTAATAATACTAAATTGTGTATTAGAGAGGGATGATATGCATTAATTCCAAAGGTGTGCAAAATTTTAGGAACAAGTGGCAACATTGCAAATGCAAAAGAAGTAGCATAGAAAATTGGTTGTGAGAAGGAATGCCACCAAAAGGAAGTGGTCTAGGGGATATGACATATGAAGAAGAGGATGAAGAGTTGTATTGAGGAACTCACAATAATTAAAAGTACATAATAGACTTGGGTATGTGGTGGCCAAGAAATAGGCCAAAAAAGGTGAGGTATTGATCAATAGGAAAGAAAAATAGACTATGACTAAGTACAAGCAAAAGATAAGCAATGCATAAGATCTTATTAATATAAATAAATGAAAAACATGGGTGGGATTAATACTCATGGATCACATTAAGTATACCTAAGAAGGTGGAAAGAATGAGTTGAGGAGGCAACAAGTTAGAATCTGCAAGCAAGGGAAAATTATCTTAGAAAATGAAGGACTTATTTTCTTAATTTTACCTAGGGGGTTTGATACAAGTGCATCCCTAGCCATCATGGAAATGTGGTATCACGTATAAGAACGTGGAAGTTATGGTTAATGGAATTTTGTGTATGTATAAGTTGGTGGTCAATAGTTTATGGTAGAAGAAGTTAGTGCATTCTATCACATTGGGGAATTAGCTTCTATAGTTGTAGTTTTTTTTTGTAGCATTTTTATCTTTTGTTGAAGATTGAGGTTTATTGGATGAGTAGAAGTTGGTAACTTGGAATTTGAAGTGTTTACATGTTGACAATGTGTTAAGTTAGAGCCATTTTTGTTTGTGATAGGTTATTTTTGGTTTATGCCATGGGTAAAAATTGGGAAGGATGTAATAACTATTATAGAGGTGTATCTTGTACTATGTGGAGATTCTCCGCCATTGATTTATTGAAATTTGTAAGTTTGTTATTTTTCTTTGGTGACATGTTTCATGTGATTTTGAGCTTTGCACCACATTGAGATTGACATAAATAATGCGGGAAGCCAAGGGAGGATATATGTATATATGTAGTTTCAAATAATTTGAAAGAAAGCAAAGAATACTAGGATGGAGTAGAGGTGTGAAAGGTTAGTAGAGGTAATTAAATGTATTTGCACTAGAAATCATTAGTGGTTTCTTGCAACGAGTTTGTAAGTGGTGTTTCCATTAGAGGTCTGCGAGTGTAGAAGACCACAATGGCACGATAATCCATTTGTAGAACCTTGAACATTGTAATTACATGGTTGTGGCTTGGTATGTAAGACTGCCCATTGTGGTAGACTATGTGGTTGTAATCTCAAGAGTAATAAGAGAAGCCTATGTAATTGGTTGTGTTTTTTAATAGATCTCTTATTATTGTGGAGTTGGTTGTGTTTAACTACATGGTTGGAATGTCCTTCTTAGGACCCTCCTATTGTCACTACATCATATTTTTGTTTAGCAATCATGCACTTCGATAAAACCATGTGCATTTTAGTAATAATAAAGTGCACTTTAATAGCACTTTGGTCATAACATTTACACTTTATCAACAACTATGCTCTTCAAAAACAACATACTAATATCAAAACTTCCCTACAACAAGTGATGAAAATATTGAAGCCTTCAAAAGTATTGTGGCAATGTTCTAGACTACCACCATGGTTCCTATAAAACTTTCTTCCAATCAAGAACTCATTGTATATTTGTTTCGACATTTGATATATTGTTGAAAGCAATCTACACATTCTCTATAACATTGTTCAAACATGTACTTGAGTTTAGAACCTTCTTGGTCCAAATCACTCAATTAATTTTAGATCAATTATGCCATTCAACATAACACAAAATTTGATTAAATACTAGTATCTTTCAAAGTTTTTAGGATTGGGGAACATAATGATACAATGGTGTAGTTTTAGAGATGAAAAATACATGTATAGAATTTTGGGAATGAAAAGGGGATGTTGGTAGTGGTGGTTATTTAAATAGCTTAAATAAATTAAAAGATTGAAAGTAATATTAATATGCTGAATTTGTAATGGCAATCATCCATTTATCTTTTTTAAATATTTTAACATTTTTCTCATTAAAATATACCTTATTCTATTTTTTATACACTAAAATAGAATAAATTATCCTATTCTGAAAATAGAGATGCTCCCTCCACATCCCCAATTCCTAAGACATTCAAGATGTTGGAGACATTAATTAGATTGTACATCCACATAAAACACTACTAATACCACTATTCTCCTTACTACTAATAACTTAAAGATACAATAAACAAATGTTATTTCCAAGTCGAAAGTAATACATAATAAGATGTTTTTATTGTTAAATGTAAGTGAGCTTGGATTCCAATGTATAGTGTACTGTCTATATAAAGCACTTTTTCACAATGTTTAGAGCGGTTGGAGTTTTAAAGTCACCGGTAGAAGTTAATTGACTTAGAATGAACATGCATCGACAAAAATTTAAGACATTAGATTGATCACTAGTAGAAATTAAATTGTGTAGAAAAATAGAAGCTTAATTATGCTATGTAATGTAATTAAAAATGTCAAGAGCTCCAAGCTGATCACCTGCAATTGACGCGAGTGTAACAAAGCACTCTGCTATCAATTTGTGACAGCATTTCCGTACAGCTGTAGCTCCACACAAAAGCAACAATCGGGAATTTGAACACCAGCGGCTAAATCAGAGGAAATATTTGATGGTAGGTCTCCGCCTTAAGTCCAAGGAAGTGATTCCACGAATGCCATCTTCAAAGTTGGAAAAGCAATTCGGTAGGAAACGATAGGCGGAGTATGAGGACCGAACTGATTCTTCAGACATAAGAAAGTTGCAGAATTTGTAGGGCTAGTGTATTATCTTCTTAATAGTGCAGGGCAAACAACTAGATTTGGTTTTAAGGAGATGGTAACACTGTTGAAATGGAATGGGAAGAAATGATTTGAAGGCGGAAAGAAGAGAGGAGTAGGAAAGGGAGATTGAAAGAAGTTGCAGAGACGTATTTATCCCACATGTAGGGAGGGCAGGTGCAAAGGGAAGAGAGGGGGGACAGAAAAGTAGTAGGCAGTGAAGGTGGGAAGCATTCCTTTCTCGGCCTTTTGGCTAAGATCAAGTGTAGTATCTGTTCTTATCAGTTTAATATCTGATACGTGGTTCAATGAACCGCACGATATTAAATTAATTTCTTCAGGGGGAGAGTCCAGACGATAGCTTGCTATCAGGGCTTTCGAGCATCGCTTCTGTATTGCACTACTGCAGAAGCCTGGTGCACCCCACAAACCAATACCAACGTGAAATTAAATTCATTCCCTGTCTTTTAATGTAATTTATCCGAATAGTTATGTTTAAATTAATTAGCCGATAGGCTATTATAGGTGGGAAATCCCACCGGGTTCGTCAGCTCTCAGATGCCGGATTGTAATTTTCCGTTGCCGGGTTGTGGGTATTCGGATTTCCACGTACGTTGAGGGGAAATAAAGGCATTCCAAGTACATATATATATGCACAACGTTCATTACGTGACAGTTAGTTTTACAGGCCTAAAGTGGCTCAAATACCTAACTCAAACTCACGCGTGGCAATTTATTAAAAAGGTAGATATGGTCAGCAAGAAATTACGATATGGATTTTGTTCTTGGAATGAGTAATGTGGAAGAGGCGTGAGTCAGAGAAAAAGGAGCCTATGTCATTAAGACAGTATGGCACCTCTACGTAGGGGAGGGCTTGGGCACGAGGAACAAGGACAATTACCTATAATGCCATGAAGGGAGGACTCTGGTTCGGGGAAGAGTTGGGCTCTTCTGGTTTTCATGAGATCTTTGCTGGAAAACTAGGTGGGGCATCACGCTTTTCTAAGAAATGGGCCCAAAATGTTGAGTGAAATAGATTTTGGGAAAAAAAAAAAATAGAATACATTCATAGAACTAAAAGAAAAGCGCATCTATTGCAAAAGCAAGAGCCGACGAAGATGAAGAACTTGCGGTTTTCCTAAAAGATGATGATATTTTGGCAAATGAGGCTCGCCGAAAGATTAGGAAGGTTGACCCAACTGTAGACATGGCTTCAGATTTTGCACATGATTATACACACACACCGGACCATGGAATTGTTCGAGATGCTGTTAGGGAAGGAGCTGAAATAGGTAGCAAACAACCAAAACAGACTTTATTGCAGGATCTTAATCGACATGCAGTTGTTATTTTTGAAGGGAAGCCTTTTGGATTTCAGTGGCTGCAGCATTTCTTTTTACGGAAGATAAAAGAAGCAGGGAGGCATTCTGTCAAACATTTCACGTGCCTTTTTCATGCTCCCATAGTTTGTGCAGGGAGGATGCTGGCAAAGGTTGTGGAGTACATGGCTTTACATCCGCCAGTTGCATTTGCTTAAGAGTTTCTAGGGCCTTTGCAACAAACTCATTTTGTGTATATCCTGCAATCATCGCACTCCTTGAGACCAAGTCTTTTGAAGTATTCTGTCAAACAGTTCACATGTCTTGTCCAAATACCCAGTTTGAATACAAGTCGACTTGGGCAGATGCAACTACGTCTGACAAAATATTTCTCCCCACCATCTTGTATGCATTGATCGATGTCCATACCCAATTTCAAAGCTTTTGGCACAGGCAGAGTGGTGCTGGCACAGGTAGTGGAATCTGAACCAGCGTGACATAGTTTGTACAAGATCTTGAGGCAAGTCTTTTTCGTAATATATATAAATAAAGCAGTAGCTCTATGATTACATCTATGTCAAACAATGAATATATGTACATTAAATGGATAATAGCTGGCCTAAATACATTCAAAATATAGCATTAAACTAGCAATCGCACCTTAGTGTGCAATGGATACGCCGATGAGGTGTGGAAGGTCAATTAGGTAATATTTTGGCCTTTTTTTTGTAAACATTTGTGTAGTACATGAAGTCAATTGGTAGGACCTTTGAATTAGGTATATTATCATGCTCCATAGAAGATCATATGATAATATCTCCAATATCATGGCAATATATTTGTAACTATAAAATATGATGATAATATCTCCAATCCTAGCACGAAATATATATGTGTACAAAAAAATAATGTGATGTAAACTACTATATAATTTAGACATTCATCTCCATACGTAAATATCAAAACCCAAATCAAGGTTAGCTAGCTAATTAGTGTTATCCTAACGTTTTCATAACTAGTCCATGATTCTCTTGAAATCCCCATGCTCTTTCCTTTTTGACTACTCACACCAAGTACATGTTATTGTAGTTGTAATTAGAAACTTTCATGACATGTAGATGAGGTCAATTGGTGGGCCATTTATCAAAAGATGGTGTTTGTGCAATAAAGGTCTCAATGTAGAAATAATAGCATGGAGTAAACTATACATTCACATATAGGGATCCAATCAGGAAGATAATTAGGGTACATTGCCAATAGGCTCATATTATTTTTGCAATAGGGAGAGAGAGAGGATGGGAAGAGCAAGTGAGAGAGAGGTAAGGAGATAGAGATAGAGATAAAGATAGACATGGAGATGGATATGTAAGGAAAGAGAGGTAGAAATAAAGAGAGGGATAGATAGAGATGGAAGAGATAAATATATATAGAGGATGAGAGAGAAAGAAATAGAAAGATAAAGCTAGAGATGGGAGTGATATATGGAGAGAGGTATAGAGAGGGAGATATATATATAAATAGATAGAGAGGGGAGAGGGGAGAAATAGAGAGAGGAGAGAGGTAAAGTATATATATATATATAAAGAGGTAGTGATAGGGAGAGAGGGAGAGTGGGAGAGATAGGGATTGGAAGAGAGAGAGAGAGAGAGAGAGATAGAGAGATCTAGTGGAAAATATAAAGAGGGAGAGAGGGGTGTAGGGAGACATAAAGAGATAGAGATAGTTCTCTCTCAATCCATCCTCCTCTCTCTGCCTATTTCTCTCTATATTTGTCTTCCCTTCTCTCTTCATCTCTCTCTCTATCACTTTTCTCTCTCCATTTCTTTGTTCCTCTTTAGGTCCTATTTATCCCCAACCCCTCTCTTAGTAAAAAAACTATTTTAATTTGTACTATAAAAAATATATTTTATATTTTATTAATAATTTGTATCATAGAATATAATATATAAATGTAATATTATTTTTTAAATGAATTTAATAATTTATCTCACTATTTATCTCTCCCTCTCTCACACACTCCCTCTTGATCCCTCAATTTTACATATCTTTGCCTCCTATTTCTCTTTGTCTATCTATCTTCCTCTCTCTATGCCAAGAAATAGGGAACCCTCTTTAACAATGCTACTTCTAATCCCTTAACACTACACCAGCCCCAGCTAAACCTAGATTACACCTAGAAGCTTTGTTAAATTAAGCTTTAGAAACCCAGCTAGAGACTTACTTCAGATAGAATTTTTCACATAGACTAGTTATCAACTACCCTATGAACAAGGGAAATTGTTTATATAAAGTAATTTGAATTATTTTGAATAATTAATATATTAGATACACAACCATACATGCATATGTTTCTTGCATCCAACTTTTTCAATCCCATTTTCCATTGCATTATCACTACCATCGGATTTCACAATTCTTTTTCTTTTTGGTAACATAGTTGTACAATCTTAAGCATTGTAGTACATTCTAATTTAATTGAAAATCCAACCATTGTGTCATACCACCTTTTATTTAACTTTAAACATTCATTACAAACAATTTATCTGCCATATCACCAAGGGGCAATTTAGTTAGGTTTTGAGTGCAGGTCCTTGTTGCAATATTTACATCATCTTAATTCTAGGTTTACAAATGAGTAAGCTAGGAGCTAATGTATGGGCTCTGGGTTCGATAACTATCTTTTGTTGAACTAAATTACAGCTATTTACTAAACCTAACATCAATCATCTTCTATTTAATATGTTTTTATTTTACCATGATTCAACATTATTCCAAGATCAAGATCAACCCTACCTTAGATTGAACACAAGAACCATGTGTTTTCAACTCTGAGCAATACAATAAGACAAACAATGATGTCTCTAAGATTAAAATTAAAACTTGAGCCAAACAAATATGTTTCTTGAAAAATTGAATTTTTATAGTACATTTCAAAATTTATAAATCAATTCACAATATCATAGTTAGGAACAAACCAGCATGACAAAAACATACACAAATAATTAATAAACAATTATAAAAATGAAATTTGGGGTATTTTAGTTCATGGCGAATCAATTTGAAAAGCATGAATGGTGTCCAATTGTACCATTATGAGACTTTATCTCTGTCTATAGCCATTGCTAGTGTAAAGTCTAGAAACACTTTCTAGTTGGATGTGGCATTCCGCCAAACAATTCACGTGCCTTGTCTTTGCTTCCACATTTTGAACACATGGCTATGAACAAATGGCAAGACAATATTATTAGAGAACTATACGAGCGCCATTCTTCCTCTTCATCACCGTGCCATTCTTCATCTTCATCGCCTTTTTTGTCTTAAACAGTACATCGATACATTTTCTCTCCCAATGGAATCTAGACAGAATTTTGCATTATATCTGCATTCTTTTAGGAATTCATTTCAATATGCAAAATCAGTATTTATTAATGAAGAGTTGAGATGTTCATTTTAAAGGAATTCAAGTTTTATGGCATGGGCGTGCATCTTCTATGGAATTCTGCAATGCTGAAAAGTAAACAGGGGATTTTTTTGGTTGTAGCTCTTGGTAAAACCTCAAGTTGTTATCCCCAAGGAAGCTCGAATTGAAATGCAAGACCATCAGAATGGTACAAAATAGGGTCTAAATGTGTCGAGGTCAAGAAATTGTTCTCTTCCACGGTCATTATCTTTTGCAAATGGCAGTAATACTTGTAAGAGAGAGATTTTAAAGTGCTCTGGTTCATAAATTATTCATGCTTCAACAAATAGAATTTGAGTAGGTTACTATGTAATCCATATATTTTGTGCATATCCTGCAATCATTGCATTCAATGAGATAACCTCTCTTTGAGGCATTTTGTCAAATAGTTCATGTTCCTTTTCTATGCTTCCACATTTTGCATACATGTCTACCAGAGCATTTCCAACTAGAATATCTACAAAAATATCCTCTTTCCATGATGCTTTGATGGATGTCCACACCCTGCTCCAGAGCTCCCATTTTCGCACAAGCAAGGAGGATACTGGCGAAGGTTGTGGAATATGGCTTTACACCTGCCAATTGCATTTGCTTGAAAGTTCCTAAAGCGTTTTCAACAAATCCATTTTGTGCATATCCTGCAATCATTGCAGTCCATGAGATGACATGTTTCAGGTATTTTGTCAAACAGTTAACGTGCCTTGTTAATGCTTCTACTTTTTGCATGCATGTTGACTAAGACAATCGTGACCATAATATCTAACAAAGTTCCACTATCTTTCATACTTCAATGGATGTCCATACCCTGTTCCAAAGGTCCCATTTTAGCATGGGCAGGGAGGATGCTAGCAAAGGTTAGGGAATTTGGCTTTAATCCTAACAATTGCATTTGCTTGGAAAGTTCTAAAGCCTTTTCAACAAATCCATTTTGTGTATATCCTATAAGAATTGCAGTCCATGAGACCACATATGTTTGAGGCATCTTGTCAAATAGTTCATGTGCCTTGTCTATGCTTCCACATTTTGTATACATGTCTACCACGACAGTTGCAACTACAACATTTTTAATGCTTTGATGGATGTTCGTACCCTGCTCCAAAGCCCCCATTTTTGCATAGGCAGGGAGAATGGTAATGTAAGCAGATTCAAGTGAGAGACACAACTGGTAAGCTCTATTTCTGTTATGAATACCTCGATTACCCTATTCGATTTGCCTAGAAACTTGACCTTTTTCAACAACAATTTTCTCACTGTGCAGCCTTCCCCGTCAATTCACAAACAATTCACTCTTATTACATTTGAGCTAAATCTTGTTCTTGACATCAATTATCAGTTGCCTCTCTAAGATCTACATAATCAAATTGCAAGCTCTTTTCCTTAATTTTCTATGGAGTTCTCAAAGTGCAAGTAACAACCGTTGACAAGTTGGGGACGTTTTTGCTTAGTGATTCCAGCAACCAACAATGAAAAGTGAACGCCCTTAACGGCCCTAATCGGTTTGATCGTCTACCAAGAATTGTGAGTCGTCCATGGAACATATTAGCTTGATCAACTTCATAGTGGATACACCTTCAGTGTAAATTACTGATATGTCACTCAAAATATACCTCCTTAGGGGTTTGTTGACCAAAGTCATTCAAAATATAGCATTAAATTATTGATATATATGCTTGTTTTTCATAGCTCATAATTTATTATTATGGTGACAATTATTATTAGCTATTATCCCATGTTATAATGGATTTATTTTAATTGTGATGATAATTGTTTATAAACATTCTTAATATTGTTGTATTTAAGTTTCTCTATTAGTTTTGATTTTACAAATAATTATCATAATATTTGAAAATAAAATAAGTTATATTAGATATATAATTTAATTGTTATCATGAAAATAATGTTTGAGTAAATAATTAAATAAATCAGAATTATTCTTAGAAAGTTTGAAAGTAGAACAAAACAAATTAAATTAGAGTGAAATACATCTATACCTATAATTAAAATAGCTTTGTATTTAAGTTTTTTAACTAAATTTGATTATCATTGAAATTGTCATAATAGTAGAAGACAATATATTATATCATAGTCAAATATGAATACATGCTCGAACTTGGTTTTTTTTAAGCACACAAATGAAGTAGTTCATGTTAGTGTTTATTTTTTGTATTCTTCTAGCTTAGAAACCTTCTTTGTGTTTATTTTTCGGTTTCATTAGTGTTCATTTATTGCCTATGTAGGGACCACACCATCATCCGCTTTAGCTACAATATATGGTGAAGGCTCTTAGGGGGCTTATGAAAAGATACACAGTTGTTGTTTTATATTAATTGTGCCATGCTTCACTTATACTACATTTGTCACAAGTACACTAAATTTAAATGATTCTAATAGTATGTATATGTCTTTTTGTGTGTATAGATATGTAGAATGCACTTCTTCGAACATTGCTAGCTTCATTGGTGTCACATTGATGTTATGTCCACTTGTTTTGGTACCTTTACTATGCACTTATTATTAATTTACCTTAACATTTCTAGACCCATAGATGGAAAACTCTTCCATAGGAAACAACGAAGTTGGCCTGCATGTATTAGAGATCAAAAAACAACAAACCTGAGAAAGAAATCGGGCTTACTATGCTCGCCATAAAGAAGAGATAGCTACTCGAAGACGACAAAAAAGATTGCAACAAATTTAAACCAACCCCCAGCATATAGAAGTCCAAAGGCTACAACATTGTAAGAGAAATTGAGATTACTATGTTCATCATAAAGAGGAGATAAATGCAGAAAAGTGTATTAGATATTTACAAAAACAAACATGGCAATATCAACATATGCAAACACAACAATACACAGAACATAGAACATCATTCAACAACAATGTTGACTTCATGACAACAATGAAAATATTCCAACAAAGAATAGATGCACTTTCCACCTGAAAAACATGCACTATATGCAAGGAATGTTACCCAGGCATGCTTCTCCATTCATCAGATACTAATGCTACTTGTAAAAGATGTTTCGCCAAGACAGGCATAACTCGATTCTCCGCACTCAACAACATGGACCCAGGAGAACACCCTGTTGTGTTGAAAAGACTAACCCAAGTGGATGAAATGCTCATTGCTAGAGTTAACCCAGTACTACAAATAACCCACTCTTGGAGGCTAGTATAAATATAGTGGTCACACGATTAGCTTCCCACAAGATATAAAGAACATTGCAAAATTTCTCCCACGAAGAATACAATACTTGGATGTACTCATATTTCGGAGGTTGCCTATAGAAGGGAATTATCATGATTGCTATGTAAGTCAAAGTCATTTCAGAGATGCACTGTAATATACAAAGTCAACTATGACCCATACTATAATGATGTTGCAATAAGTTTTGACTAGTTAGCGCAAATTCCTAAAGCAAGAACAAACATATCGAATATGCTCCACACCATTTAAACTAGCAAAGACATAGTGGTTCCAAATAATGAAATCGACTATGATGGAGATGATATTGAAAATAGCACAATAAACACATCATCATTTATGGCTAGATTGCCAAACAAATGTCGTGAATTAGAAATTATTAAGAAAACATTGGACCTCGAGGACAACACAAACAACATTATCAATTGGCCTAAAATAAACTCATCCCCAATAAATGAATACAATACTGAGGGGTTGCTCAATATGGCATTTCCTACACTCTTTCCAAATGGAGTTGCACTACAAATGCAACCACGAATTAGGGAAGTGCACATGCTTGAGTATGTGCTCCACTTGATGAGGTTTCACGACCAAAGGTTTGGAAAGAATCCAAGGTTTTGATATTTCATGTTTAATCTTATGATGCGGCATCGTAGCCAAGGCCTCGCAACAGTTTTCATTAAACAAAATGTAGAAGAAAACATACCAACCACTATTGAAAACGTCTGTGCACACTTGAAAAATCTCCCTAACACACAGTTAGCTACAGAGCTCATGCACTTTGGATCTTCGATGCAGGACACAGGACCATATTGGAACAAGTGTCACACTGAACTAACAAATATGATCAACCAAATAGGGTCTCCCACTATATTCTTCACATTCATTAATTGTAGCAGACACAAAGTGGCCAGATCTACAACGTTTTCTCTCAAATGACATAGCAGTGGAAATGCAAACAAATAAACAATGCTTAGATAATGTAATCAATAACCCCCACACCACATCATTATACTTGCATCAATGATTCACAGTGTTCTGTGAGGAAGTTATTGAGAAACTCCTCGGTGCAAAAGACTACTGGTATAGATATGAATGGCAGCATCGGGGCACTGCACATGTACATGGATTCCTTTGGCTCGAAAATGCACCGAACATGGATAAACTTGATTAGGAGAACAATGTAGAAGTTGAACAGGAAAGAACATTCTTTGACATGTATGTTAGTGCTTGGAATCCTCACGATGCAAAATGCAGAAACAACACATTTTATCGATCTTCGCTAGACGATCCATGCTTGCTAGACACAACTAAGATATTTGCTACAGACCCCTCTCATGACTATGAAGAGATAATCAACTGTGTCCAAAGGCACACAAAATGTAGAGAGGGAACATGCTTACGCAAGAAGGGGAAAAAACTAGAGTGTCAATACAAAGCTCCATGGAAAGAACAGATTATATCTACCTTATCATGTGACAACAATGGGAAAAAATAATATGAACCTACAAGGAATGATGATAGGCTAAACATACACAACCCAGAAATGATTTTAATATGGAGAGCCAACATAGATTGCTAGCCAGTCATCTCACAAGCACTTGTACTGAAATACATTTCCAAATATGCATCAAAAGCAGGGAGAGCATCTGAGACTTGTACTGATATGTTAACAAGAACATCCACAATCTAAAAAATAGATGACTTGACCCTCACAACATATCAAAAACTCATGTCAGAGATTGTGGCACAGCATGATATCGAAGCACAAGAAACATACCCTATGCTTCAGAAATTGCCACTTGTTGTTTGTAATCGACCTTTTACATCTTTGAATGTTGGATAGAAAATGTTCCAATGAATAAAAAGAAGAACAGATGAAAGCCACCTACAACCTACCTACCTTCATTCCTACATTAATTGGCCTCCAGGATTGGAGACAATAACCCTACTCGAATCTACATGATCTTTCTCCTATTCTATAGGTTGCAAGGGATGCAAGTGGAAAGAAAGAAAGGTAAAAGCAATTGTCAATGTTTTCCCAAAGTTCTACAACATCCTGGAGGATGACTCAAACCAATTTGAAACATTCTACTGGAGTGAGTTACTATTGTACAAACATTTCCGTAGCTTAGAAATCGACATAGGAATTACGAAGGATACAATAATTGCAAATTGGAAGCAAATGAGTGCATTCAAATATGATGTATGGCATGTCACTCACAACTCTCAATTGGAAGGAAGCACCGAGGACAAAGAAGCAGACAACAAAATTGAGAGGACACAAGGGACACAATAGAAATGAATGAATGGGAATTATTTTCACAAATGGGGCCCTCAAACAACGTCATCCTAAATGAACTTGAGATGTTTGGCAGGCGTGAGTTTGATAGCAACAACATATGGGATCAGCTTGCAGTGCCCCAAGATCTCCACAAAACTGCCACACAGTTTATAAACATGAAAAAAACATGCAGCCAAGAAGAGCATGTTCCAGGGAAGTATGATGTCCCAAACTATACATTATCACCGAAACAAGAACTAGCACTCAACCATATTATCGACCACAAAAAACATCGCTCAGATAAACCATTGTACATGATTGTTCAAGGAACAAGTACAAGGAGATCCTACATGATTGCTCGCATAAGAAAAGCACTTGAGAGTAATACTCTGCAACAAAGAAGCCATCTACTCACATTAGCACCTACAAGGGTTGTTGCATTTAATATACATGCATCAACTATACATTCAATGCTCTGAATTCCTATCAAAGAAATGCACCCATTGCAGGGCCAAGCATTAACAACATTTTGGGAAGAGATGAAACACATAATATATTTGTTGATTGATGAGATGAGCTTCATAGGGCCAAAATTACTATTGAAAATAGATGTGAGGCTACGTGAGGCCTTCCCGCACCGACAACATCTATACTTTGATGGAGTGTCAATAATACTAATCGGTGACCTTGTGCAGCTACCACCTGTGATGGAAAAACCTATTTACACATCACACTCAAATGCAAAAGCAATGTGGGACCAGTTTACGACTGTTGTCACCTTAGAAATAGTATTCTATCAACAAGGTGAGACTCCATCACAAAGACAATTTCATCAAATGTTGCAAAACATAAGAAATGCAGAAGCAACGGAAGAGGATTGGCACCTTCTAATGACACGCACAGACAAGCAGCTTACCTCCAATGAAAAAGAACAATTTGACAATTCAATGCACGTGTTTGCTACCAATGATTTAGTTAGACTGCACAATAGAAGAATTTTAAAATTGTTGAACCGTCCAACTGCAATAAGTACCGCAATAGGCACCAGGACCGAAGTAGACAATGCAACTATTGATGAACAACTTGAAAAACAAATATTGCTTTGTAGAGGGCAACACATCATGCTCACAACCAACATATGGACACAAGCAGGACTTGTAAATGGAGCTCTAAGTGAAGTTGTTGAGATTGTTTACAGCCCTAGTTCCAAACTGCCAGATGTTCCATTGTACATTGTTGCAAGGATCGATAATTATAGTGGGCCACCATGGAATGAAGATGACCCAAAAAGTGTATCGATAATACTTGTATCATTGGGCAACCGAAGGCATATTCCACTCACAATGGCATGGGCTATAACTATACACAAATCCCAAGGCCTTACACTACAAAAAGCAACGATTGACATTAGGAAAATAGAAAGGAAAGGACTAACATTTATAGCTATATCCAGAGTGAAATCATTGAACAACCTTCACATTCAACCAATGTTCTCCTTTGAGAGATACTCCAAAATGTAGAACAATCCATCCATGATTATGAGGAAAGAAGAGGAAGTTCGATTACAACAACTGTCTCTAAGAAGTGAAGGTACACAACTCTTATCCCTTTCTCCCTCACATCTCTCCCAGTTATTGTCGGATCATCAATTCCACTTTTAAAAAAAATTCTTTTGTAGATATCTGCTATATACTTTGACAAAATCAAGCATAAAGCATACATATCAATCAAAGACATCGAAGTCATCGACGACTTCAGCATAGTCAACTTCTTATGGTAATTTTGTTCATACATTGGCAACAATATTTTCTAATAATAGTTATATAAATTGAATACGTAGAAAAAATTATACAAGTAAAAAAAAATCACCACATCTAAGCATTCCATTGCTTTTGTTTAATAGGGCTTGAAGACAAATGGCATATACCATAGAACCTCATCGTCAACCACCAACAATTGTATTATACATAACCAATCTCTTGAGTTTCTGATTTTGATGTGTCATAAAATAGTTTTTGTATTATAAAAATATTTCCCTGCAACATATACTTTCTGATTATGTTACATTCAATCACAAGGTATATCATTAACCAACAACAACTTAACTTGGTCCAATCGACCTTCTAAGTTACAGGCCTTCTTTCATTGTACAAAATATATTATGTTGTAAAACTATTTTGCATGGCATACCAAGTTAAATTAAGTTTCATTTGTTCATAATCAAATCTTCTCGCATCCCATCGCCAATTGAATTTTCCTATAAATTGTTAGTCTTACGAAAAATAATTTACATTTTCTTGCAATTTCCCCCCCTACCCTTCAATATATTGCCAGAGTATATCATGTTATCGGCGTAACCATTGCACCTTGTTGGGGTGCAAGCACTAGTATTATTTTATTTTATGTGGCAAGGGTGGCAGGGATGTCCCCACAACTCAGCCTAGCAGCCCATACTTTGGGTACCTGGGGCCAAACTAGCCCTTGTGGCTGGCATATAGGTCCACCGGTCAACTGTGGGAGCAGGGGGTTGAACTCGAGACCTATGAGGAGCAAACCCATAGCCCAAGTACTAACATGACTACGCAAATAGAATGGTGTGAGATTCCTTCACAACTACCAAGTCCTTGTTTGTTCTTCATGTTGTTATTTGATACGCATAGAAAACTACTGAACAATATGGATAATTTCTAAAGTTATTTTAATTTCTTTTGCATTGAAACATGAACTTATCTTGGCCATGATCTTTTAACTTTTAAGTAGATGAATGAATGTGAGCTTCCTTCACGAGTATTAAGTCCTTGTTTCTTTTTTGTGATCTGTGTGTTCCTAGTTAAAATCTTCTTTTTCTTTTTATGGTTTTCACTACCATTTATAAGTTTATTCTCAAACTATTCGTCATGCTTATTTTTTCCAATTTTATTCAAATTATTATTGTGAAATTTTTTACTATCCCACTTTCTTTTTTATATTTCAAAATTTCATAAATCTTTTAAAAATATTAACAAATTTTGAGTATTCAAATTCTTTATTCATAGATATATAAGAGTCAACATCCAATCTATCTATATACTAAATACAAATACACACACACATATAAGAAGTCACTTCAACATAAGAAGCTAGTGGAGGTCACAAGGGGGACCTCATCCCCTTCAACATTTTCAACTAAGAATCATTTATTCAACTCTAATCAACTTAGAAGTCACAACAAAATTCAAAGACCCATCATTTGAAATTTCAACTATAGATGTCACTTTGGAGATTCAATCATGGATCTCCATATTGAGAAACTTGTCACTTAAACACAACCCCATTGACACATTTTTATATTAAATATAATTATAATAATGTACATTAAATATTATATAATAAATAATATATTAAAAAGGTGTATATTATTATATAATTTATTATATTTATTGATAATATAATGGGGGATATAGAGGCCCCCCACCTCAAAAAAGATGTACAAAAATAATATATAATGATTCAAATTATGAACAAATATAATAAGATCTACTTAAAAAAAGAATTAAGAACCAGAGTACC
The DNA here is from genome assembly GCA_007258455.2 of Sequoia sempervirens. Classification (NCBI taxonomy): domain Eukaryota; kingdom Viridiplantae; phylum Streptophyta; class Pinopsida; order Cupressales; family Cupressaceae; genus Sequoia; species Sequoia sempervirens. Next base: position 150,603 of record VDFB02266651.1, read on the forward strand.
AAGCAATAGAACCTATGAAATAACTAAAGAAACACTACCAAAATATTCATAGAGGATAACTAAAAACATTTACAAGTGCCCCAACCACCAACTCTCAATGACACATGTCAACTCCCCAACTGCCCACATCCATAATTTTCACTTACAAACTAGAAGGCACAAGGTAGGTAAGACTACCATCCATAGCCAGATCTAAACCTAGAATGTAAACCCCATGGAAGATCTCTCTACACTTCTAGGCATGAATTACATGAGTTCCATACACATCATGTACTATCAAAGAGATAGAGACCTCTATTCAGCTGCTATCAAGTAAGTCACCATTCAATTTCTCTAAACCAACTACAAATATTTGCTAAAAAATGGGTACACATCTTGGATTATGGAAGATTATTAATTTTATTTCTTAAAAAATTATGTCTCCTATAGTGGATAACAATCACAACTCTTATGGTCAACCACCTTCCATTAGCATTGAAGAGAAAGATATCACAAGCGAGCTAAAGAAATCTAACATTTTTTTTAAGCATACATCCCCTCATTGCCACAAAAGGAACTAAGTTTGTGAATTAAGAAAGGAAATATTCATGGAAGGAAGCTTTAGCACTTTTAGAGACAATTTCTCAAAGATCTAGTACTCCCAACATAAACTTGTCCAAGCCCAAAGAAGCATCATCAAGGAATTTGAAAAACACCTAGACCCTTCTATCAATCACCTTACCCTTGATATGTGGATCCTTAATTTTAGTTGAAAAATAATGCTCCATGCTCCAAAAATAATAAGTAAATGAAGATCCACTTAGTCACACCCTAGGCAAGCCCTAAAACTAATATTATCAAGAAAACTACTAACCACTCAACTACTAACACACAATTTTTTTTAATACATGCCATCAAAAGGATATGAAAGGCAAGGGATAAATAACTATCTACCAATATTGGGGAGATATTGTTCAAGCTTGTTGTCAAAATAAAAATCATTGATAATGTGATACCAATTCATACCTCCAATTCCTAGTCATAATGTATAGGAAACTAAGAAGTGCTTAACTAAAAAGAAATAAAATTTAAAGGATATTTTTTAAATCAAACAAATAATTAAGGGGGCAACCAATCAAATAAATGATGAATCTCGACCGTATTTTAAAATTATCACTATAAATAGTAGAAAATAGTTTTAATCAACTCCAAAATTTACAAGAAAGTATTCCAACTTATTTCATTCCTTATAGTAATTCTATCGAGCTAGAGTTTCATAAAAGAAGATAAAATATGTTATACTTTTTCAAGGTACATCTCTTTCCTCCAACTCAGCAAGAGAATTATCTTAGACCTAGAATAACACTTAGAGAGTCAATTTTGACCACAAGATGCTTATAATTAGTTGAAGAAGGTGTTAGAAACATAGGAAAACTGAGAGGGGGCCAGGTGAATCAGTTGTACATTAAAACCTTCAAGCCCTCTTTAACCTTCAAACCCTCATTAAGCATTAGCATGAATGGAAACAAATGAAACATCAACACATCAATAACCATACACAATAGAACACCAATTTTTACGTGGAAAACCCTAATCAAGGAAAAACCATGGTGAGGATTAACTCACATGTATATGAATAACAACATTGATTACAAAAGGCTCACTACCCAAAGGATACACTATCCAAAAGAAAGAAAGACTTACTACCAAGGGCTTGCTGCCTGAATAGAAAGAGAATAGAAAGAGACTACTACATGGAGGTTCACTACCTCATAGCAACAAGAGAATCCACCACAAAAACTCTATGCCATACGCAACCTTTGGCTCACTACCTCCAACAAATTCAAACACACTAAAATGTAGACACCTTCTTCTCATTGCTTCTGATAGTCATAGGCATTCATGATCACACTCAAATCACAACACTTGATCACACTTACATCATTTCACATCACACATCACACCACACACTTCTCCAACAATTAACCTTGCATATATTCCTTCCACAACCACAAATAACCTTCTCCAAGTTAGCTTCAATAAAATGTATGCACCTCAAATGTGCAACCACCAAATAGGTTAGTACCAAACACCTCTGCAGTGGAAAAAAGTGAAGGCGGACCACACCAAGGTATAACTAGGACCCAAAAATACATCAACACACTACACCACACTTCCACAAAGCACAAAGCACATCTGCAAGTAACGCTAACACGTCAGGTTATCCAAATCGACATTAACACTAACAAGAAACCACATTCACACTTCACCAGGTCTGAAAATAATCTATAGAACATTTTGCAACATTACACAATATCCTGGAATATTCCAACACCAATAGAATATTCAAACACACTAGCGCAACCCCATGCAATCGAGAATACCATCATCCTGTGCAACCAGTCAAACTACCACTAAGACACAACACATGAACCAAAATTGTGGAACAACTGAACACCAAACCATCCAAGGGAAGATAGATATAAGAATCATTAGCACATTCCCAAATCTACAAGACAAGAAACATCAACATGGAGAAATGTGGAGCAATTCCATTTCTCCCATAAAACCTTCTTCACAAGCCAGAGACAGTCCAACACACTGTCAAACACATCTTCTACTATCGCACGATACAAAACCTAAAACTCTAGATATAACACATCTTTGAACACTTCTGAACATCACATCCAAACCACACAAGCACATCTTCAAGCATGAAGAAATGTGGAGCACAATATAGAACACACCACTGTCACCTTGTATATTCTTTATGCAATTTTTCTCAAAAGCACTTGGAAACCAAGTGACCATGATGCATCTGCAACACCTACTCAACACCACAAATACCTTCTCATCATAACATGGATACTAGAGGTTGACATAGGTTGACATCAATGACAACATAGTGCAACAGAAGCCAACACAAGGCTTGCCATTATAACTTCGCATTTAGCTTTGTTATTTATTTTGTAGCTTAGAAAAAGGGAACCTTCTTTCAAAAAATGATCCCAAAAATCCCTAATTAGCACACCTACACCAACCATTTAACTAATATTATCCCTAGAAGCTCTATCAAAGTTGAAGAGTATATTATATTATAATTATAGATTTTAATAAATTTAATTTAGTATAATTTTTAAAAGAATTAAAAAATTTAATAATATGACCATGTGACTAGATGAACCCCTTTATAGTGCATAATACACAAAATTTAGGAATATTACCCTCTCATGCCTTTAGAAGTGACACCCTAGAGGTATATTTGAGGGTTATAAAGGTTGGAGTGATAATAAAATAATAAATATTTTTTCATGTAGTTATCTCTCTCTCTCTCTCCTATTAATAGTTTGTAATTAGATCAAGAACCTAGTGTACGGGGAATCAAAATGCTAGAGGGATGATCGGGTGTTCCAATTCTCACATACCTTTTAGGGTTTATAGATCCTCTATGTCATGCCCATACTTACATGTGGTTCAATATTTGACACAAGTTTTTTCTTAAAAAGACAACTCTACTGTGCCTTCATCATGTACTACACATGACAATGCAATATTTGCTCTCAATATTGAAGCACATGCACATGTAATGATATGCATATTGTATTGTATGAGAGAAGGACACATGAAATGAGCAGTGACAAGGAGTCCACTTTGCCCAGCACCAAAGATTTAATTTTCTTATTCTTTCCACAACCATTATATGAATATATCTAAATAATTATTATTCAAGCTTACAAAAATAAGTCATCACTATTAAATTAAAACTCGTCTTTTTAAATGATGATCATTCAAAATTAGAGATAAGTTATTATTTGAATTATATAAGAAAAGATAATTAACCAAATACAAAATTACCCCATTTTTATAAAAGGTGGATCAAAAGGAAAAACGCAACACTTTTCTTTTCTTTTTGATATGTAATATAGTAAATTTTATTAATATAGCAAAAAGGATTACAAAGATTCACCATGAGAGATGCCCAGAGCATCAAATGTGCCAAAGTTTCACACAGACCCCCCAACCAGACCATGACCACGCAAGATCCCTTACATAGAAAAATAGAGGCAGGGGTAAGACCCAAAAACCCCATACAGCCAAACCAGAGACAATCAGAACAAAACACTAAACATCCCCCAAACAGTTGAACCATATGAACAAACACAAATTAAAAAGAGACAGCACGACCTACCTCAGAAAGTTGTTGACAGCAAAAAACACACAAAAGTCTAAAACCATGCAGCACCCAAAGGAATGCTCGACATTAAACACCCTCTGAAGATAGCTAGCCCCTACGGCCACAACTTGCTTGTGCTCCACCAAGGGCATGCATTTCAGGTCGAGGAGAAAAGGATAACATTTCACCACCTTGCTCAACTTGAAGAAGGTGGGATAATCACGAGGGCGCAACACACTAGGCCCGAAGATGAAAACTATGAGAACTTCTTCCATGCCAACCAAATGGTTTGTTATGAACAAATGTCGCATCAGAGCCTCAACATCCTTTTTAGCCATTTGAATCTCCAATAGCATTGCCAAAAACCTTGAGGTTATGTGGGTTCTAACCCATTTTGTTTATTTATTCTTGATGAGCCCTGAGCCCAAAACCATCTTGACTACGACAAGTATGAGAGAATCATACTTCTTCAGAATTCGCTTGAGCTTCTAGTCTGTGATGACACCCCAAAAGGCCATTTCCCTAAATGAACTATCCAAGGATATGGGAGTATCGGCACCAATATTGGTTAGATTCTCCACAAACATCTTGACCATGAATTTCAACCTCTCTCCCATGGTTGACTACAAAACACACGACAATACAAAACCAAACCCAAATGCACACTCAATTGTGTAGAAACCAACACCCATCTGGAAAATATAGAGGGATAATGGAGGTGGAGGATGCCTCAAGTAAAATGACATTAAAACTCCTACATGCCACAAGTCAACTTGCCACCTAATGAGAGCGAGCCAATGCACAACCTTGTCCTTTCTCTGCGTCACAAGGATGAAATAAAAGAAGTGGCACGAACAACCAAGGTGGGCTTTGTAAATCACCATAAGTTACCATTATTGATCTAACAAAGGATAGGGAAAATGAGACGATATCCAATCACAAAGAATCCTCCAGTAAAACCAACAAAGCTAGCAGACACTACATCAACTTACCAGCCAAGCAACCAGACAAAATCTACATCACCTTCAGAAACTGACATGGACAAATAGTTGGCATCGGTCTTCAGCCCCAACCCACAAAGAGTGGGAAAGGGGCATCCACCCAAAAGGCCAGCTGACCTAGGATCAAGCTCAGTTCTCCAAATCTCCACACCATCGACGCCCAAATTTGAGAGCTCTTCAACTTCCTTGTTTCATTCATGAAGAATGTGATTGATTGATACTAGCTTAAATTTATCCAATACACACAAGGCCTTGTCTAAATGAGCTACAAGTTTCCAATTGATCAATTTTCGTGTTCTCAATGCATTGATTATGATGGAGGAGTCACCTTCGATCATGATCTATTTAAGTTTCAATTATGCGCACATCTGTAGCCCCAAAATTAAGGCTTGGACTTTGACCAAGTTGTTCGTTCCATGCAGGAGGGGCATTGCAAGCTTGCCAATGGAATTTCCATTCTAGTCCCTGATTATACACTCAGCCCCTGACACACCTGGGTTGCCATGGGAGGTGCCATCAAAATTTTGTTTAAACCACCCATTGTCAAGAGGCTCCCATTTTACTCATTTCCTATTCTCTACGGTTTTGGATCCACCTGCACCACACACCGAAGGGATGTTTGGACCAAACCATCTAAGGTGCATCTGGGCATCACAAGTAGTAAAGATTGAGTTTGTACCAGGATCAGAGTCCAACCTTGATTTAACTAGTTCCACAATGCTAGCCTCAATCTTGTTTAGTAATGCATGAATAGGCATTTCCTTCTCCTAAAAGAGGTGCTTGTTTCACTCTTTCCAAATTTCCCAAATCAATAGAGAGGGACAAGCAATCCAAAGAATTTTGTATATGGTGTTTCTATGGAGATTTGGCCAACCAAGAAGCCAATCCAAAATTTTATTTGGTAGTGGCACCTACCATTCAAGTTTGGACATCAACCATTTCTAACATTGTTGAGAGAAAGGACACATCAAGAAAAGATGGTCACCAATATCCTCCTCTTGTTTGCAAAGACTACACTAGGAGAGGTTGTGGTAGCCCATTTTCACAAACCTTTCCACAGTCAAAGCATGCCCTAGAAAAGCGGCCCAAGTAAAGATGCCTGCCTTGGGCAGGCAAGCCGAGTTCCAACAGAGATTTCTAGGCACTCAAGCAACAACGACTCCCAACTGATTTAGTGTCTTGTGTCCTTTTGCAGTGTAGACCCCAAAGGGGGAAGCATTCCATCTGAGAAGGTCATGTCCCTCCCTTAAGCAAAGAGTTCTATGATGAGGTAAAAATAACCTCATCAACATAACGGCCTCAATATATAAATATAAATCTTCCAGTCCAATTTACTCTACCAATTGATTACCTTTAGGAAAAAGAATTGCTTTCATTTCTATAAATAATTGTACAAACTTATTTCTTGAAGTTGATTAAATTAAGCTAACTTCTGTTGATTTAGTGGGTTAATTCTTGAGTATTTTTCAGGTCAACTCCACCGCCATCCACCATTGCAGTCAAAAGGGAAAATGAATGTGGGTCTCACACTTTTGAAAACCAGTGAGCGGGCACCAGAATGCTAGGAGCACACGTTTTGGCCGAGCTTTTATAATTCTGTTATTTTCCAGTTTTAAATACTTTATGGCTCATGCAAAGCCTCTTTAATATTGTAAATCATGGGATCTTAAGTCCCTTTTACTATGGGCAATCTGTTGAAAGACTAGATCGACTAAAAAATAGGATTCTTGTTAGTCGTTTTTCATATAAATATGTAATTGTTACAAATAATGAAGGAGATTATGGTTATGTTGTCAATCTATCTTTTGAGTACAAACTACCATGCGAATATGGATTTTCTCCCCTTTCTTTGAATTATTGTGCAATATTGATGCATCTATGGAATGAAGGGATTTTTCCAATGCATGTGATCTGAAGTAGCAATAGATACACCCGCGAGTTGGCCACTCAAGGGTTAGAAGTAGATAGATAAGTATTTCTTTCTTGTTTTGTATTTTCCTTTGATAGAATAGAAGTAGCATTTGCATTTTATTTTCATTGGTACATGTCATAATGTTAATGTGAAACCTACAAGTTGTAATTTAGTTTGTAGCTTCTGAGCTTAGCATTTGAATGTCCGAAGCACCTTTCTTCAGATAATTTTGATTAATGGTTTTATGATTAGCAGTTAGCTTGTGATTCTCTAATAGATAAATGTTTCCTAATTTTTTTACATGCTTTACCTCTTCAGCAATTTACGCATTCTTTAAGTTAATTGTTTCCATGATTTCTAGTTTAATAGTGATGCTTTTCAGATTCTTAGTTTTTTGTCTTTTGATTTGAGTTATTTTCTCGCTTTCTAGATAGATGGTTTATTGCTTTCTAGATTAAAGGCCCTTTAGATTAGAATTTTTATTTAGTAGATTAGTGCTTAAGAGAGCAGTTGAGATTTCCTCTATTGCATACAGTCGTTGGACACTACTCAGTTGATATATTGGTGTGTTTATTCACTAAAGTGTTAGGACCTAACGATAGCCTGTCACTTTTTGGCACCCTTGTCGAGGACCCTTTTTCTAGTGTTAGTAGGCGATATCTTTAATACCTCTCTTAGGGATAGGAATAGTTTTTCAACCTCTTTTCTGCATGGTCAGGAAACAAGGCCCTCACAAACGATTCATACCAAAAACCCCCCCAATTGATATACCAACAACAAGTAGGGAGGAAGGAAACTTAGACCAAGAACTTATTGCAGAATTGACCGAACAGGGTCAACCTGAGACCTTCCCACATACTCCAAAAAAAGAACGAATAGTGGTCGAGGAGTATATTCTTTCACAAACCTTTGAACCTCGTGCTACTAAGCAAATTTTGGAAAAGGATCACATTCCCTCCAACACCATGGGTGACTGAAGAAATGTTGCCAACAACCACAACAATGATAACCCTCCACCATGCACAATCACCTACCCTATTGCTATTGATGCAGATGACAAGCTGACAATGAAAAATATCTCACCGACCTTCTTGCCAACCTTTCAAGGTTTGTCTACTGAGGACCCTGATCAATTCCTATTTGAATTCAAAGTCTTTTGTCAAACTTATGACTACAAGAATGATAATCAAAAATTGAAACTTTTCCCTTATACTCTGAAAAACTTAGCTGAGCGTTGGTTTATGGGGTTACCTTCTCAATCAATAACCTCCTAGGATGACATGGAGACCGCCTTCTTGGAAAAATATCATATTTATTACAAGGTGAGTGATAGGAAAGAAGAATTGTTCAAAATAACGCAGAATGAGGATGAAATTTTAGAAGACTACCTAGATAGGTTTATCTTCTTGTCCAAACGTTGTGGTGGGGAAGTTATAAGCATCGATATTCTAAAGACCTTATTCCTCAAAGGTCTTGACGATGAAGCTTAGAGGAGCTTAGACTTAATGGGAAAAGGAGACGTGTCCCAACTGAGATTAGAAGAAATAACGAAATTGTGTCAGAACTTCTCCCGTACTCATGGAGGGATTAGGAAGTTCACCCCCTTATGTGGTTCTAATGACATAAATAAACTTTGTGAGGAATTGGCCAACTTCAAGACCGACATTCTTGTCCAACTAAACACCACCTTAGATGGCATGCAGGCCAAAACCAGGAATCCTGAGACTTTGTCTATTTATTGCCCTAGGTGCCGAAACAAACATCTGCTAAGAGAGTGTCCCTTGGACAAAGTTGACAAGATTGAAATTTGTCAGGTATGTGACAAGAATCATCCCACTAATCAATGCGAACTATTAAATTCCATCAAAAATTCTAAGAAAAGAACAACTCCAGTTGAGGAAGAAGTGAACGTTGTTAACCAGAGAATGGGAGGTAATTTCCCCTATGGCCAGAATTCCAATCCTGACTGGCGACCCTAGCCAAATTGGAACAATAATCAATGGGAAACACCCTAGCCTCAAGCACCACCACTAGTACCCTATCCTTGGGGACCACCAGACTGGACAAACCAATCATGGGGTAACCCTCAGTGGCCCAACCAGTCCCAACAATAGTGGTACCCTCAAAATTCCATTCCTTAATGGAATCAACCCAACATTAGTTCTATTCTGGTCCCAGGAGGATGCCTAACCAATAGACTCTTTTACCACCTCCCCAGAATACTCAATAGACTAAAAAAGTTAACCAACCGCCACTTCCAACGAAACCAGTCCCTAATCCAAAGAACAATCGCCTAAACACTCTGGTGTATTCCACCGAACAGGACAATGTTACCGGACTCAACACAATACACTATGGAAACCTATAGTTGAGGTCTGGTAAAACACTTTCGCAACCGACTATCGAAGAAATCATAGATGAACCTATCCAGAATTTTGTTGAGGAAACAATAATAACACCCATGTTTGTAAAACAGACCCTAAACACTATGCAACATGAAACCAACCCACCATCTTTAGCAAGAGTTGCCGACCTACCTCAAAAGGGGGAGGGTCAGTCTCCAACTAAACCCTTGAAAAATCCCGTGACTAAAGACACAACCAAAGCCCCTTTTTCCAGAGTGATTGAAACCAATCCCTATGAAAGATGCTCCAGAAATAGCATCACCTACGAAAACTACACTGATACAGGAAATTAAACGATTGCATATTGAATTCCCCTTGTTACAAGCGATTAAAGAAATACCTGAGTTAAATCATTTCATTAAACAGTTGTGCATCAAAACTCTAGGGAGGAAGCCAAAACGAATCAAAACTATTCATATCAATGGGTACCTAGCTGATTTGTTAGCTAGAATAGTTACTGCTCTAAAATATGATGACCCAGGAAGTTTGCTTATAATAGTAACAATTAATGGGGTAGCAATACCCAATGCTTTAGTGGACCTTGGAGTAGCCATTAATGTAATGACTGTAGATGTGATGGAAAAATTGGGACTCACTGATCTATGCCCCACAACTATAGTCCTACAGATGGCAAACTAATCCATTGCTATTCCCAAGGGTATTATTGAAAACATCCTTGTTAAAGTGGATGGATGGGAATATCCAGTGGATTTCTATATAATTGAATCCCTTATGCCCAAAGACAGTTATCCAATAATTTTGGGGCGACCATGGTTGGCTACGGTTGTAGCCAAAATTGACTGCAGGGAAGGAAGAATGACAATTTCCCATGGAACCAATAGCAAACAGTTGTTCTTGTATCCTCCTACCAAGCCTGCTAAGCATAGAAAAGTATGGGTTGATGAACCAGAAAGTCCTACTAGACAAGAAAACTTGGCTTCACTGGCCATGGTAGTCATTAGACAACACGGTGAAGAATTAGAGGAAGAATTAGAGAACGATGTAGGAAGTATTGCAATAGACTCCAGCAATGAAGAGATGTCAAACATAGAAGAAGTCCTTTGACACTCAATTAACACAGATCAAATAGAATTTGACGATGCTAAGTTTATTGGATTGCCTTGCCCTTTGATGAAGTTAGTTCCAAAAACTTTCCATTTCTTTGCAGACATTGCTAGGCTTCATGAAACTATCCTGCACAACTGTCCACTTAACACACTGACAAGGCCCATTCACACTATCACATCTAATTATCCTGGAGTCAAAACCATTATGTTACTACCAGGCAGAACCTTGAACATCAATAGTTGGTTGACTGAGACGAAAGAACAAAGATTGTTTGATACCCTGGTGAATAGATCTAAAGCGTTCGATTGGGATTATAAAGATATGAGAGGAATACATCCTAGTGTGTGCACACACCATATCTATACTAAGGATGTTTGCCCTGTTCATCAACCACAATGGAGACTCAATCCTGCTCTTAAAGATATCATTAAAACTGAGATTGAGAAACTCTTGTAGGTAGGATTCATCTACCCAATCTCTGACAGCAAGTGGGTGTCACCCTTGGTAGTAGTTCCAAAGAAGAATGGCAAGTGGAGAGTGTGTGTAGATTATAGGGAGCTTAACAAAGCAACACACAGAGATTATTTTCCCCTACCATTTTTGGACCAAGTGCTTGATAACTTGGTTGGGAGAAAATATTTTTCATTCTTGGACGGATTTAGTGGTTACAACCAAATATAGGTAGTAGCAGAAGACTAGGATAAGACGACCTTTACTTAGCCTTGGGGAACATTTGCATATAGGGTTCTTCCCTTTGGGCTATGTAACACTCCTGCCACCTTTCAAAGGGCCATTTTGGTCATATTTGTTGAGTTGGTGAATGAGTGCGTGGAAGTCTATATGGGTGATTTCACTATATATGGTTCAACTTTCGATGAAGCTCTCACAAATCTAGACAAGGTGTTAAAGCAGTGTGAGGATCACCGGTTGTCCCTCAGTCACGAGAAATGCTTAATCATGGTAGAAAAAGGAATAGTGCTAGGACATCATATTTCAACTGAAGGGATTAAGGTTGATCCCAAGAAAATCGAAGTCATACAACAACTTGAGATTCCAAAGACCCAAACTGATTTCAGGAGTTTCTTAGGGCATGCTGGATACTACGGAAGATTCATAGAAAATTTTAGCAAAATCACAGCCCCAATGTTTTCTCTCCTTCAGAAAATTTTTGACTTCATTTGGACAACTAAGTGTCAGTCCTCATTCAAAATTATTAAAGAGAAACTCACCTCTGCCCCTGCCCTTCAAGGACCTAACTGGAACCTGTCATTTCACATTTATGTCAATGCATCTAATGATGCTATTAGAGCAGTTCTTGGGCAAGAAGATGAGAATGGAGGGAAATATGCTATATATTTTATTAGCAAAAATTTGATGCCAATAGAGAAGAATTACACCACAACAAAGAAGGAGTTCTTGGTTGTAGTGCACGCCATCAAGAAATTTAGACATTATGTCACTGGGTACAAAGTTACAGTGCATACAGACCATGCAGCCATCAAATATCTCATGAACAAACTAGTGGTAAATGCAAGAATAATTAGGTGGTTACTCATCCAGGAGTTTAATGTGACAATTGTTGACAAACCAGGGAAGTCCAATGTAGTTGCAAATTTCTTATCTTAGAATAAACATGATGGCGACTGTGCTCCGGTACAGGATGAATTCCCAGATGAAAATCCATTCACCATCTCCATTAAAACTTCTTGTTTTTCTAATATTAAAAACTACTTAGCCACCTTAGAAGTTCAGAAAAACAAAAGAAATACCTAGTCAGGGAGAGTGCCCCTTTTAAATGGATTAATGGAATCTTGTTTCAATGTGGACCCGACATGGTCTTACGATGGTGTGTTAGGGCAGATGAGACCTATAGTATCCTTAGGGATGTCATGATGACCCTTCTGGAGGGCATTATTCTGCTAAAAGGAAAACTCATAAGATCTTGGGAGGAGGATATTGTTGGCCTTCAATGCATAAATACATCAAGAAGTACGTTTGCAGGTGTGATGAATTCCAAAGGATGGGAAGACCAACTGCATCCAATGAAATGCCCCTGTAGCCTCAGGTAGTCCTTGAACCATTTGAGAAATGGGGATTGGATTTTATCGGCCCTATAGATCCCACTTCATAAGGGAAAGAGTATGTTCTGGTCTGTATTGACTACATGACTAAGTGGGAAGAAGTACATGCCCTATGTGTTGCTAGGGAAGAGAAAGTAGCTGACTTTCTTTATAATAGAATCTTTCTTAGATTTGGGGCCCCAAGAACAATTGTTACAGACCAAGGCCCCCAGTTTACATCTAAAGTCCTACTGACATTCACAAATCACTTCCAAGTAAGTCACAAGAATTCCTCACCCTACCACCCGCAGGCAAACGGACAAGTCGAGGTCATCAACATGGAGCTGGAAAGTATTTTGACAAAGATGGTTTCCTAGAGAAGAAAAGATTGGGCTAGGAAACTACCAGAAGTTGTTTGGGCCTACAACACGACCTAAAAGTCAACCACTAGACATAGCCCTTATGAGTTAGTCTTCAGGAAGAAGCCCCTCTTTCCCATTGAATTTGAGCTCCAAACCCTTAGGACGACCATGGAATTGGGCATGGATCTTAAACAAGCTCAAATCGAGAGAGTTTTACAACTTAGTGAACTAGATGAGCTTTGTTTGGATGTCGTCCATCAAACTGAATTGATCCAACAACAACGTAAGGTCTAGCATGAAAAACACATCAAAGAGAAAGAATTCCATACTAGGGATTGGGCATTATTGTTTGATTCCAAATACAAGGACCATTAAGGGAAACTTAGGACACACTGGCTTGGACTATATGATATTTCTGAAGTGTTTGCTAATGGTTCAATCTAGTTAAAACCAATTGATGGTGACACTCGAACTCGTTTGGTTAATGGGAACCAACTACGCATCTACCATAAACCCGTTAACAAAGAAGAGTTTACAAAAATGGTAGAAACACAGGAAGAAATCCACTGCATTGACTCTGCCAAGGCAAGGTCAGTATAGTGTTAAGTAAATAATAATGTCAAAAAAAAAATTAATAATAAAGAAGAAGAATAAATCTATATATTTCTTCAATTTTCTCATTAACTTCATCGTTTGGACTTGGCTAAAGTTTTGCTTACATTTTTCAGGACTTAATTTTGTGGTGAGCCAATTATGGCGCACCCTGTTGTGATGCTTCAGAATTACTATTGCGATGCTCCGGACTTGTTACTATGATGCTCTAGAACCTACAAATCAAATTGACTCCACGATCGTCCTGATCCTACATTTTGATGCATCATCCAATGGTGCTCTAAGAAGTCAAGGCCAAAGTGTCACAATCTTCTTCTTTCCGGCTGCATCTCTTCAGCGATGCTCCAGAATGTTGTTGTTTCTCTTCTGGTTGCATCTTTTCAACTATGCTCTAGAATTTTGTTGTTTTTCTTTCAGCTGCATCTTTTCAGCGATGCTCCAGAATTCTTCTTGGATACTTCAAAAATTTTGGTTGCTACTCTAGCTGCATCTTTCGACAATGCTCCAGAAATTTTGGTTGTTGCTCTGGTTTCATCTTTCAACGATGCTCCAAAAATTTTGGTTGCTACTCTGGCTGCATCTTTCGATGATGCTCTAGAAATTTTGGTTGTTGCTTTAGTTGCATCTTTCAATGATGCTCTAGAATCCTCAATTAGGTTACTTTGTTCCGATGACATCTCTCTAAATAATTATGGAGCTCTTTTCTTCTCTATTTCGGTCGCATTACTTGATAATGTTCCAATTTTTGTATAAAATTTTATTTTTCAAAGCTCTCTAATTCTTCCTAATTTCCACCCATGCCCATCCTTTAATGTCACTTCGAGATCCGCCCCTTATGATTAGTTTGCCATATTAAATCAAATCTTTCCATAATAAATAAGATTATTATGACTCCACCCCTTATGATTACTCTGCCCTTTTTGTCATAATAATTCCTGTCATTACTTCAACCATCCCATCCACACCATTAATATGCGTCGCCACCTTCACCAACTATATAACTTTCCAATTACATCAGCACATGTAAGTGACGTTTGATCTAATGACAAGACCTAAGGTATGTGCGAATTAATTTATTAGAAGGGCTAGTATTTATTTTGAATAAAGGTTAATTAATTGGCATGATTTGTTCCCCTTGTAATTTTGAAACTTGTGCCCTTTTGCATGATTGGTGAAAGTATGGCAACTATTGTAATTCCCTATGAAGAGTCGTCATAATGATACAGTAAGGTGACAAGAAAGCTAGCAATTAATTCTTTTTCCGTCGAATATATCGGCACAGAACTCTCTCTCCATCTACAATTCAAAGAAGTAAGCATTCCAGGGTTCTAAGACAAAGGAAATGGGAGGCAATAAGAAGAAGTCTAAACCAAATTTTGTAGTGCCATTGTTGGTATTAAGCAATATAGCCTCTTTATTTCAAAGGGTTGGGTGGTTGGATTTCATAAAACAATTTGAGGGGTACACAAAGTAGCTGATAAAGGAATTTGTTGAGAATTTTGCAGATGGGAAGACTATGGTGCACAGAAAGTCATCCCAGGTGAGTACGAAAATCCTTGCTCATCTTTCTGGTCTTGAAAATAAAGGGATTCATTTGAATGAAAATACCCATGTCCATTATCAAATGTTAATAGATTTATTACATAAGGAAGGGGAACCCCAACCTATACTAACCATAAGCACCAGGGGGCAAAATAAGGGAATTCATAGAATGTTTATTCTAGAACCTTAAAGGTCTGTTGCAGCCTAGATTATAAAATATTTCACTTGTGAGGGACAAATGACTATAGTAGTGGGACCCCCTTTCCGCCTGCTGACTCATTTACGCCACAACATAGAGGACCCTACCCTTAGGGTAAATTTACTAGCCTTTCTCTGCCATTCAGTCACCTCTATGATAGAAAAGTATAAAATTGGGACAGGACCCCTTAAACATCATGGGTTGATATAGCTAATATGTAAATATCATTTCCAAAATAAGCCATATAAGAAGTGGCAAAGGTTCCTAAGGAAATTTGAAAATGAAGAACCAAGGAGGTCATCTGAGGAAGGGGAATCCTCTAAACAAAAGGAACAATCTATAGAAGAACCCTCTTCAAAGGCATTAGGCGCCCCTGATTCCCAATGTACCTCCACAACTCCCAGTGGTGATGCGTCAGAATCCTTTCCAGATGAATTACAAACCCTAGGATAAGAAGAGGAGGTGGGAATTGTGCATTCGAGAGAAGATGAGGAGCCCCCTCGAAAGAAAAAGAAATAAAGTAAAGTTGTTTTTCAAATAACCCCTCCTCTTCGGAGGAGTAAACGGTTATCTTTAGGGCTTAGTGAAATTGAACCCCAAGATATAGGCAGTACTTCAAAACGAAAAAAGGCCAGGACTCCAGTAAAGGTGGTAGAAATTGGCAATCCACCTGATAATGAGGAGATTGAAGAGACAAGAAATCAAGAGGAGAAACTTCCCCAGGAAGAGGACAAAGAAACCCTACCACCTAAAGAGAAGGAAGGGGAGGAAGCACAATCGCCGCACTCAGAACAGGACGAAGATGAACCTGCGAGAGGGTTCTCATCCTTCCTTGACAAATTAGATAGCATACCTGAATTTGTAGAAAGAGTGTCTCAAGAAAATCCTCATACATCTTTCTCTGTGGATACCGACGAAGAAGATAGACCTCATACGGATGAGGAAATTCCTTGCTCCTCCTTACCTGAAGAAACTAAAGAAGGAAGTCTGACTGATATTGAGAATGCGAAAGAAGAAGTGCTTCCTGGGGACACTGAAACAAAAAATGCACCCCATATTGATGAAAAAGTGGAAGAGGTGCCTCATTCATCTCTTCCTGAAGATAACAAAGAGGAAAATGTGCCAAATTTTGATGAATAAATCCCTCATGTATCCTCCTCTGTGGACCCAGGGGATGAAGAATCCAATCGGAGGAATGAGGAATTAGAAAAACTAAAGGCAGAAATAGAAGGGTTAAGGGCCAGGTTGCAGGATAGTGAAGCATAGATTAATCAACAGAAAGAAGAAATGGAGGTGCACATTGCCATCATCCATAAAAGGAATTAGGAAATTGCAAAGTTAACTACACAAATGGAAGAAAAAGACAAGCTTATTGAGCAACTGCAATTCTAAATCCAGCAATGGAATCGACAGGGTAAGCAAAGTCGGGATGCTCTATGTGAAAAAAAAATGTATTCAAGATTTGAAAAATAATTTTATGCAATTATTCAATGCCTTTGAAGAAGAAAAGAATCGACATGAAACTAAGTTGAATGCCTTTGTGAGTAGAATTGTGGAGCTAGAACATAGTTTACAGGAGAGTGATACTCAACCAATTGTGGAATCAAAAGGAACACAAACTAAACCTATTGTTATAGATTGGTTACAGGTATGTATCCCCCCAATGCTTATGAAATGGATAGAGTATTGTTACCTTTTGAAATATGTGGAATTTGAAAAAAATAGGTTAAGAGTTAGTCATGTTAAAAGAATCTTTCCATCAGGCATATAGGGGTAAGCAAGATGCCTATAAAATTGGTGAATTGCTACTAGCCTGTAGAAGCCCATCTAGGTTGTACTCCATGTTTCTTAATGAGCAGCTTTTGAGATTGAAATTGCAAAGAATTTTCCAAAACCAGCCCCATGACCTTGATGTCAAGGAGTTTGTAAAAATATTTGTTGAGTCGCTCCCTAAACAACATAATTTGTTGTGTGAATTCTTTGTTCACAATTTGCTCCTAGAAAAGTATAGAGATTTCTTTATTAACCTCTTTGTAGGAGAAGCAAAATTAAGATCATTTATGTTCATTATGTGAAACCAAATTCACTAGCAAGACAGATCAAGAGAGTATGCTCAAGCAAAAAAGAATGTAGGGTTGCAAATAAGATACCCTCATAGGAATCCTTTCTCTTTTAAGAAACAATTTTTGGGTGTCAAAAGTAAATAGGAAGCACAGGTCAAATATGATAACAATCTCAGGATGGTTCATGATTACTTTCAAGAACAGGGGCCACATCTAATAGGACCAACATGGCATGCATGTGAAGAAAGGTACACCCATCTCCCAATGCATCTCAAGAAGAGGGAAATAATTTAACCTCTCAATATCAGATGGTCCTATGGAAGAGCAACAACTTTGATCAAAATTTTGGAGGACTTTAAGACCAACTGGATTGGTATGAGGTATAGATCTCCCTTGCTTCTTTCTCCACCACCTTCGGTGCACACCAACCTAGACCAAAGTGAAGACAACTTTTCTAGATGGAAACAAAGGGTCACTTTTCATTAGGGATTCTTGAGGAATCCAAAGACATTGGATACAAAGGCAGATGATGTATATGATCTCAGTGCTAAATATGAGGAAATGAATAGGAGAAATGATGGATAGGGGGCATATCAGAGAGCAGAAGGACCTACTCAAAACTAGGAAGGGGAGGAAATTATGAAGTAAAATTAACCTCATCAACATAAGGGCCTCAATATATAAATATAAGCCTTCCATCCCAATTTACTTTTCCAATTGATTACCTTTAGGAAAAATAATTGCTTTCTTTTCTATAAATAATCGTACAAACTTATTTCTTGAAGTTGATTAAATTAAGCTAACTTTTGTTGATTTAGTGGGTTAAGTATTGAGTATTTCATAGGTCAACTCCATCGCCATCCACCATTGCAGTCAAAAGGGAAAATGAATGCAAGTCTCATACTTTTGAAAACTAGCGAGTGGGCGTCGGAATGCCAAGAGCATAGGTTTTGGCCGAGCTTTTATAATTCTATTATTTTTCAGTTTTAAAGACTTTATGGCTCATGCGAAGCCTCTTTAATATTGTAAATCATGGGCTCTTAAGTCCCTTTTACTATGGGCAATCTGTTGAAAGGATGGATAGACTGAAAAATAGGATTCTTGTTAGTCGTTTTTCATATAAATATGTAACTGTTACAAATAATGAAGGAGATTATCGTTATGTTTTCAATCTATCTTTTGAGTACAAACTACCATGCGAATATGAATTTTCCTGCCTTTCTTTGAATTACTGTGCAATATGGATGCATCTGTGGAATGAAGGGATTTTTCCAGTGAATGTGATTTGAAATAGCAGTAGATACACCTGTGAGCTGGCCACTCGAGGGTTAGAAGTAGATAGATAAGTATTTGTTTCATGTTTTGTATTTTCCTTTGATAGAATAGAAGTAGCATTTGCATTTTATTTTCATTCGTACATGTCATACTGTTAATTTCAAACTTGCAGGTTGTAATTGAGTCTGTAGCTTCTAAGCTTAGCATTTGAATGTCCGGAGCACCTTTCTTCAGTTGATTTTGATTAATAGTTTTATGATTAGCAGTTAGCTTGTGATTATCTATAGTAGATAAATGTTTCCTAATTTCTCTACATGCTTTACCTCTTCAGCAATTTATGCATTCTTTAAGTTAATCGTTTCCATGTTTTATAGTTTAATAGTGATGCTTTTCAAATTCTTAGTTTTTTGTCTTTTGATTTGAGTTATTTTCCCACTTTCTAGATAGATGGTTTATTGATTTCTAGATTAAAGGCCCTTTAGATTAGAATTTTTATTTAGTAGATTAGTGCTTAAGAGAGAAGTTGAGATGTCCTCTATTGCATATAGTCATTGGACACTGCCCGGTTGATATATGATGTGTTTATTCACTAAAGTGTTAGGACCTAATGATAGCCTGTCATTCTCTCCTTCAATAACTTCTCTAGAGCTTCCACCACCCCGAGGTCAAAGCCAAAGTTGCACAGGCATTTTCAATAATGTGAAACATAATCGATTTGAATAATGATATCCATAAAATCTCTTACCTTATCTGCCCATGCCAATTTTATCATCATTATGATGATTTCAAACTCATGCCTATCTGCGAAGATTGGGTGACCACCCCAGGAGTCCTCCCAGAAGACAGCATTCATTCCATCCTTAACTTCCCACGTTAGATGATTTGAAATCAAATCCCTACAGCTGCTCATGAAGTTCCAAATCCTCGAGCCCTTCAGAAGTGTGTTGGAAGTAATAATGTTGGTTTGTTGCTCATCTAAATATTTTGTTTTCAAAATTTTGACCCATTTGAGATGAGGTTTCGTGATGACTAACCACACCAACTTCACCCCTAGGGCCTTGTTTTGAAATAAGAGATTTTTCAGCCCAATTTCAGCCACCTCTTTACTTTCGCAAATCTGTTTCCATTCGATCCAAGGATACTTGAACTAATCCAAAGTGCCTTTCCAGAAGAAATTTTTCATCTTTATGTTCAATTCCTTACTAGCTCTGACAGATAGTGGGAGGCATGACATCAAATAAGTGGGCAAATCGGAGATAACCAACTTGTGTTTGGTCAATTGACCAGCCCATGAGAACCAATGATTTTTCCAAGAAGCAATCTTGTTGCTGAATTTTTCTATCAATCTGTCCCAAATATTTCCCAGTTGAACTCCCTTTTCCAAAGGAAGCCCAAGATACTTGCATGGAAAAGAACCTTTTTTGAATTTCAAAACATTCAAGATCTAGTTCTCCCTTCTCATGGAAGTGTTGAAGAAGAATACTTCAGATTTTTACAAACTGCCCACCTAACCCAATGCACAAGAGTAATTATCAACAATTTCTTTGAATTGGCAATCCTTCCCCACCTGAACTAAGCCTAAGAGTAAGGTGTCATCAGCAAACTATTGATGGGTGGCTTCTAAGAGCCCACTTGTAATCTAAATCCCTGAAACAAGCCCAGAATGTCAGGCATTGGAAATCAATATACCTAGGGCCTTGACCATGATGATGAATAGGAAAGGGTAGAGGGGATCACCCTGGCTCAAGCCCTGAGAGGCATTGAAAAATTCTTTTGGTGACCCGTTAAGAAGGACAAAGAACTTGGGGCAAGCAATCTAATCAAAGATCCAATCCAACCACACCTTGTGAAAACCGGAGCTCTCCAATACTTTGAAGAGAAAATGCCAATTGACTCTAGCATAGCTTCCTTCATCTTCTGGATTGAGTGAATTGCTTCCTAGGCGATAATGACTCCATCAGGAATCGACTTTCTAGGGATGAAGCTTGTTTGTTCCTCGGAAATGATGTCAAGCAAGATTGATTTCATCTTGTTAGCCAGAGATTTTGCCAATATTTTGTAGATAGTATTGCAAAGGGTGATCAGCCTAAAGTCATCCAAATGTTTTGGCTTCTCCTTTTTAAGAATCAAAGATATGAATGTATTGTTCAATTCTTTGAGGACCTTCCCCTGACTTTTGGATTCTTCAAAAGCCTCTATTAAATCTTTCCCCAAGATATCCCAACACCTCTAGAAAAAACCAGCTGGGAAGCCATCTGGGCCTAGGACCTTGTTAGGATGAAGCTGAAAGAGGGCAATTTTGATTTCCTACTCACTAAACTTGCTATTCAACAACTTGTTTTGATCTACCGTGACCAACTTAGGGATGTCGGCTAATAGTTCTTGTTGGGCATGAAGGTTGGAGCCCTCCCAATCATTTAGTAAATTTTGGAAGCAATCCACAACAACCTCTCTGACCTCAACCTTATCAAGGGAGTTTCCATTAGAAGTTTTTATGCAAGTGATGTGATTGATTTCTCTTTGTACCTTTGTTGAATTGTGAAAAAAATTGTGTTCTTATCACCAACTCTAAGCCAAACTTCCTTGGATTTTTTTCTCCATAATATTTCTTCCTTCGCTAGAAGGTCATTCAATTCCTTTAGGAGTGCTTTATCTTCCAAATAGCTTTCATTGTTCATTCCAGATTTTATGACCTTTTCAAAAAGAATTCTCAATTCCTCTTCACAACACTTCCTTTCCATGAATATTTTCTTGAAGCAATCCTTATTCCATTTCTTCAGGTTCTGCATTATCACTTTTAGTTTAGAAGCTACACAAAAAAGCTAAGCTACTAGGCTAACTCTTCTCCCACCACTACTTGATGAGTGAAACAAAGTTCTGACCTTTGAACCAGATATTTTCAAATTTGAATGGGCATCTGATTAGCCCCCTTTCCCCAAAAATTTCCACGGCCATAGGGAAATGATCAGACCCAAAATCTGGAAGGGTCTGATAATCAAAAGTGAATGGGAAGCGACATAAGTTGCCTCAAAAAATAAATCTATCCAATTTTTTGGCTATGCTATAAAAGTCAAGATGTCTATTGGTTCAGGTGTAATGACCATTTCTTGAATGCAGATCAATGAGTATGTTTCTTTCTACAAAACCTTCAAAATCAACCTACAATTGCAATTTCCTACCAATGCCACCTTTCTTGTCTGTTGATCTAAGGATAGCGTTGAAATCCCCCCATAATGTAGAATTCAAAAGGAGGAAGAGTATAGATATAATCTAATTCCCTCCACATATGTCTCTTATGAATGCAATTGTTCAAACCGTAGACATTAACAAGTAGGAAGCACAAATTTAAGGCTAGGCTTCTTACCTTGCATGTAATCCATGATTTGCTAGAGATCATCTCTTCAATTATGGTCACTTGAGGTTTCCAAAGGATCATAAGACCACTAGAGGCGTTATCAGCATTGACACCCAAAAGTTTCCATGCTTTCATTTTCTTCCCAAAGCTTTCCTGTTCCTGAGCTCTGAGTTTAGTTTCTTGTAGCAAACAAATGTCTAGTTTGAGTGAGTTTAGTCAATGCTTAATTAGGCATCACTTGTTAGGGGCATTGAGACCCCTATCATTTCAAGTTAAGAGTTTCATGGTTGTTCAGTAAGGGATTCTCCCTTCCCTGCTTTGAGCAAGGAATTGATTTTCAAATAGCTAATTGCCTCCCCATCCCATTTCAGTTTCTCCCGATTCAAAATCCTTCCTCACTTCTTATTATCTTCGTAATTAGGAGAGGATTTGGAGGGGTCTTTAGATGCCAAGCCAAGCCTGCCTTGTTTTGGTTCCATCTAAGAGGACACTTTTTGTCTTTTGTTCAGGATCTAAACACGATCAATCATCAACAAATTTGGATCTTGATTCTCTACGTCCTGCTCAGGTGCCCATTCTTCAATGTCCTCATTAGCCTCCATATTGAGAGAGCCACTCTTCGTGGCTTCAGCCAATTTGGCGAGCTCTTCCCCCACTTCTATGAGGGAGTCCAGATCCTCCTCTCTAATTTTGTTCCCCAATAAATTTATTGCTTCTACAAGCTTGTGATCCAATGAGTCAACTTTTCCTTGCTTTCCAGCGTTGCAACCCAAACCAGCCTCGACTTTGGATTCATCCTGACACTCCTTTACCCCCATACAAGTGTCGCTAGCCACTTGTGACCCTTGAATAAGGGAATGATGCAACTCAGGTTGCGACCCTAGATGATCTATTTAGGGAGCTGCAACATTATTTTCCCCACCTTGGGGAGATCACCAACCTAAGATACGACCGTAGTTATCCGAAGTGAAGGAATCAATGACAACAAGTTGCATCCATTCATCTAGCCCAAAATTCAATCCAATCTCCTTCCAAATTTTTCTATCTAGGGGGATAGCATGCATATTCTCACATGTGTGCCAGAGCCCATCGAGTCTTGTCGCCTTCAGCACACAAAAAGGATCCCAAGCAATTTCTAATATCCTCCAGAATGAGAGCATCCCAATATTCGAAGGATAAGTTTGGAAGCATGTACCAATATTGCACAATTTCCATCTAATGTTAGATTGGGTCAAAATCGGCCATCCAGCGATGCATGTAAAAGCCACACCCATCCATGATCCAAGTTCCTTTCATAATAATCTCCCTAATCTCCAAATAGGGGCAAATCACCACAAAATAGCCATTCCTGAGTGGTTTGAATTCAAGGTTGTCACCCCACTTGTGCTTCCACCATTGCTTCAGGCTCTCCCAATTTAAGTCTTTTCCATGCCATTTTTCAATTAGGGCAATGTTCCCTAGGTGTGAGATCTGCACTTGGAGTAAAATAGGGTTGATTGACATTGATTTCCTTAGCATTTCCCCCAATCAATGGCTATTTTGATTATCTCCAGCATCTCTTTGCTCAACAAAACTTGGATTCCTTATCGAGGGGGACGCCAGCCATTTCTACCCTTGTTTCTGCCCTGCCTAGGGTTCCTTCCACCCCTAGGAGCACCACCCACATCCCGGAATGGTTGATGTTGGTTCCCATGTCTCTGGTCTTGTTGCCTTGATCTGTGAAAATTTTGATTGTCATAGTGTTGCTACCTTCGCTAATCAATCCCAACGTGATTGCCTACTTTTGGATTTTTCCGTCTAGGGTTTTTCCATCGCTCTTCATTTGCCTACCGATGAATCTGATCCATTGGGATGTTTTCCTCCATATCCCCTGTCCATCTCCCTTGATGCCATATTCCAACAATATTTGGCCGCCGCTGCGATCTTCCAATTCCATCTACACCTCGTGTAGCACCATCAGGCCACTATGAATCAGCCTTTCGCCATTGCTCTGCACCTGCACACTCCATTCGGGTAATTTGACTTAAAATGCTACAAATTTCTTTAAAATGATGTAAAATCATAATTAAAATAGTGATTAAATTAAGCTAGATATAACAAAAATTTATTCACAATCCATGTAATTGTAAATTAATATTTAATACCTTAAGAGGATTTAAAAACTAATGTTAATTGAATTCTACTATAAATTGACTTACAAATTTAGTTTTCTAATGCAATCGCAATATTTTGCTTTAGAAATTTTAACCCTCGAGAGCATAAAGACACTATTTAGATTTTAATTTTACTAAAATATCTATTTAGTAATTTATTAATCATTTTGTCTATTTATTTTATCATCCAATATTTTTGCATAATAAGATCAATTTAATTTTTTCACTTAATAAAATATTAACAATATTTATTTAATCTTACCAAACCATATACTATAATCTATGCGCTAAACTTAACTAAATTAATTTAATATTGTTAATATTCATACAATTATTATTCATATTTAATAATAATAATTTGTTGATTAATAAGATTTTCAAAAACCATTAAAATTATCTTCCCATCTAAACTCATTTGTGGTCCTTCTAAATTATATTAATACTATATTTAAATCAAATCCAATTAATTTAAACACTCAATTAAAATTAAAATTTATTAAATAAATGCGTTAAAAAAATATTAGATAAAATTAAAAGAACGATGGCATCGTTGTCGAATTCCTGTGCTCCTAGGGCCTGTAGCACTGTAGGTGTTTTTGGTGAAAAGAAGGCTTTCATCGACAACGTTGGTGTCTTTGTGTTTGGGATTGTGCATAAAGGCTTGGTGGGGGGCGTGGGTGTGCTGGTGCAAACGAATCGACCTACACACACTATTGAGCCTCTAATTGCTCACGGGGGTTCCAATGTGTTGGATGCAAATGACAATGGTCCATTCAATGGCACTAGTGGCGGACTATATGACAATGGGAAGATTTTTTTAGTGGGAGCCCTGGTATATGGCTTTGATGGGAGCATTATCGTTCAGGCTCAAAAGGATCAAGCTTCTTGCTGCTTTGTGTTATCTCCTCACATCGACGCTAATACTCAAGTTAAGAAGGGTTGGTTAGTAGGGATTCAGTTGATGCATCCCTTGATCCCTCTAAGCACAACAAAAATAAAAACAAAAATATGCATGTGGGGACTGGTTCTAAGTCTAAAACCCCCTTCCTGGATGCGGTTAAAAATTCACGGGTGAATGTTGAGTGATCTCCCCTATTTAGCGCTCCATCAAAAACCCCCATTTCTGGATCTTTCCCATCAGATGTTTCACTGCAATCAAAGCACTCAAGTATGAAGAATAGGAGGGTTATTCATTGCTCAAACAACCCTTTGAAATTAGATTTTGATGCCAATATTTTGAAGGAACTCATAAAAAATGAAGAATTCTTTTTTCTGAGAATGGGTTAATTGGTAGACTCGGTCATTTTTGGCGTAGTTTTCCCAAGCTTTATGATTGGATGTCAAAATCATGGTTTCCTTTAATGAAAAAAACTTGGAGATCTATCCTAGTGCAAAGGGGTTTTTTATTGTATTTTTTGACAATAAGCAAGATAAAAATGCCATTCTCGGGCACTCATGATTGTGGGGTGAGAGCATGCTACTTTTAAAATCATTGCACCCCAACTTCAACCCAGTTGCTGAATCCTTTTTAGTTATGCCAATTTGGGTACGTCTTCCTAATCTCCCTCTTCATTACTGGTTCAAGTCATGCTTTACAGCAATTGGGAACACTCTTTGGTAATTTTATACAAACATATGCAAATTAAAAGGATTTCATCCATATAACTTTTGCAAGGATTTTGGTTGATTTGGAAACCTCCAATGCCCTCTCAACAGAAATCATATTAAGCAAAAATGGTAACTGATGGTCACAACCCTTAGACTATGAGGGTTTAATTTTTAGGTGCAAAAAGTGTTATAAAATTGGACACATTGCAGCAAGATGTTCAATTGCTAAATCTCAAGCAAAATGGGAGACAACTTGGTGTAAAGATGTCTCTCCTAAACATTACTCCATTTTGAATTCTCTTAAATGTTGCACTTCTCCAAAGAATAAGGTAGGGGAGAAGGTTGATGGTGCCCCTTTAGAATAAAAAAAAGATCAAAATTTACTTCCTCTGAGAGTTTCTTGCAGGGATGATGGTGCTAATAATAGTGATGTTACCTCTCAATGTCTCCCTCTCAAGGTCACTTATGCATCAATAGTCAAGCAAAGCTTAGGGTCTACAACATCTGGGGATGAGAGCACCCTCTTCCATGCCCCACCTCAAATTGTCTCTAATGATAGGGATGGGGACAACAAATGGAAGATGATCACGAAAAAGAAAAGAAATGCTACACAAGGCACAAAGGTCTATGAAAGAATGCAAATTTGACCTCACTCCAAAACAGGTTCTAAGAAATAATTGATCCTGGGGGTGATGGGGGTTTTGTAGTTTAGAAAAAAAAAGTTCTCCTCAAACTAAGGGAAATCAAGAAGAAATTGCCTCTTTCCAAATCATGCATTGAAATTGGTGCTAATAATTGTTAGGTTGTTCACCATGATCTAGTTTAAAAACCCGGTTGGTGTTGGTGGTGTGTGTAGTGCATATGTCAAATTGCTTAGATTTTCTAATATGATTTTTTTAGATTTCATTATAGGATAGACATGGTTTCTAAGAGTCGCATTAGAAACAAGTAGGCAATGATTTGTATGGTCCAATCAGACCAAGGTTGAATAAGATAGATGTAATACGTAATCCATGGGGATGAGATCCCTCTTTTGTGGTCTCACTTAGTGTCGGCCAGGCTAACTTCTCGCATCATAAAAAAACTTACCTCTTATGTATCAAAAAAATATATTAAATAAATGAATTAACATGTACTTTAAATTTAAATAAAAAATAACATTAATACAAGTTAAATTAAAGAAACCCTAAAAAAATATTATATAAATTACTTTATCTAACATCATTCTTCCATTTGGACAAAATTTACTTTTATTTGTGTGCAATGGAAGAATTATAAAAGGGGAAACCCAAAAGTAACAAAGATTTAGGGCGTCAACTTCGAGGTGTCAAATGGATCTTATGATTGGTACAAAGATAAGGAATGATCGAAATTCTAACTCTGAAAGACAAAAAAATATTGAAGTCGGAGTTAGGGTTTGGGCGAGCATGGAAAAGGGTACTGGGGAATTGAATGGCTTGATCATTCAACCCAAAATAATTAGAAAATTTTGGAGCATGACAAGGTGATGTAAACAAGTATGAATCAATGGAGAAATTTGACAAAGGATGATGTTACAACCATACAAAGATTCAACATCATGATGATGTTAGTAAGTATAGAGCATGTCACAACTTTAACAGAAGGGTGATGTTAGTATCAAGGAATTAGAGTTGGACGAAGAGGAATTCATGTAGGACCAAGTTTGGAATTCTAATATTTAGGAAATTATTTTTTTGGTAAAGGATCATGTAATAGTAGGGTTGGAAGGAAATGGTACTCAAGAATGGGAAAGTATGAAGGCATGAAAAAAATAAAATGGAACAACTCTAAAGGCAAAGTATTGGGGGTTAGGGGTCAAAGATACAAGGGAATTAGCATAGGTAGAGAGACAAGTTTTATGTCTTGGTGATAAAGAATTTTCTAAGGAATAAATCAACCCTTTTGGATATGGGATGAATGGAATGACATCCTGACAATGTAATATGTCAACAAAACCAACACATACAAATTTCAACAAGGGCATGAGTAGGTTGTTAGGATTGGTAGGAAGGATATGGCAGTATCGAGAATCTTGATAGCCCCATAGATTGACAAACAAGTAGAACTAAAGGAAAAGATCTTATAACTTTAAAACAATTTTTTAGGAGCTTTTGAAGATATTGAAGTACAATGAACATACATGAGACACCACAAAGAAAACTTGGGATAGATTTTGACAAAGGAAAAACCCACTTATACTTTCTTAGATCACTTATCAACAATGGGTCACATAGGTCCATACCACATAAAAAGGAATGGGACTCAAGAAAAATTGACATTACGAGATTGAGTCCCCAACACCTTCCTCCTCTCCTTAGCTATTGCTCTTAAAATTGTATTCCACTACCTTTTTATTTTATTTTCATAAGAAACTAGATTCTAACTACCGATATTGATCTTTTAGATGGCATAAACTATTTAACCATAATAAATCAACAAGAAACTTTAGGCTTTTGTACCACTTGATCCATAAACCATTGGGTTGATATCTCTAATGGCAATACAAATATGTATTCTTATATTAAATCTTCCTCACAACTCCTAGTAAGTACTCTTGAAAAAGATTATTTAATAAATTGTATAAGTATGATTTTTGAAGAAGAAAGAGGAAAAAACAATTAAAGATCACAAAAACACATAAGAAAATAGAGCATATGACACAAAGATTCATCTAGAATGTTCAAGTTGTTCATTTAAAGCCCAAATCGAGATGTTCAAGTTGTGGATCCTTTTTAATGCACCAAACAAAATGTGGAATTTGCAGTAAATTTTAGTGCACCATGTTAGGACTAAAATCAACCTCAATTTTCCATTAATCCTCATCACCTTAGCATAACCATCTAAATTTATGCCATGTACATTTTTCCTCAAACCATCACATTTATATAATAAACTTCCATTTTCCATAATAATAATCCCTTTCAAACCCATTTTTATCAAAAATATTATCCAAAAATCGCTCTCTCTATCTCCCCATAATCGCCACCTTAATACACCTTTAACCTTAGGCCCTCACATAGAACAAACGCATATCAATGGGACATTATCATTTCAAGGAGAGTTGTATCTTACTCTCTTCGATGGACCGACGGAGTAGGTTGACATAAAATATCAAAGAGAGTATTGTATATCGAAGAGACATCTTTCAGTGTCCCCTCTATAGCCTAAAAAGAGATGTATCAAAGAAACTTGAGTTTTTCAAAGGGAGATGTTATCATGTTTCACCGATAGGCTAGAAAGTAGGACATCAAAAGAGTATAATATTTCAATTGTGTTAAAATATTTTAGCATTCAAGAAATAGAAAAACATCTCTCAGACATAACCGATTATTATGCTACAATAATTAATGAATAACTGTCAAATCCAAGACATGGGTGGTGGAATGACAATTTCGTAGAGACATTGGATTATCTGGTCGAGTGGTGTATAAGTCCCTTCGACACTACAAAAAAAAAATGGAGAAGAAATTTTGAAGAGAAAAGCTTATATTGGGGAGGACAACAATGAGAGTCCCTTCGATCACTTCGATAATGAAAAGAGGAAGATCTCATAATATAAAGAAAGTGATAAATAAAGTAACACAGAGGAAATAGTTTTTCAAGAGACAGTAAGATATTGGAGGGAAGTAATTGCATGTCCCTTCAAAACTTCAAAAAGAGAAACAAAGGCACAAGGACATTGAAGGGAAAATGAGATATCCATGAGAGTAGAATTATAGTCCCTTCAATACAACAAAAAGGTACTCCTCACCTAGCTGACATGATCGGTGAAGTTTCTGAATAAAAAACTAACATTAATGCCACCATTGATTAGCAAGTTGGTAGGAACGACATTTATGAACCACAGTCGAGTGATATGTGCCAAGCCTCGATCATATTATGCTTGTAAGATCTTAGAGCATTAACGAGTTGGAGTTGAAATTGGGGAACACAAGATTGATTGATGGTGATGAAGTTCAAAGGAGGTGACAATGATTCAAGTAAGTATCCAAGACTCAACTAAATTTTTTATCAAAAATTGTTTGAATTACAAAAGAGTTAGGGTTTTAAAAGTATGGAAGGAACATCAAAAAAACCTAAAGCAAAAAGATAGAAAACAAAATCAAGGTCATTAAATCAAGACTTAATTGAACAATGTCCCAACTCTAGATCAAGGTCTAGGTGAACAACACAACTAAATCCTTCAGCCAAGAAACTAGAAGATAAACAAAGAAACCTAGGAGATGTATGGACTCCACAATGAGGATATGATATGTTTATATACCACTATAGGAAGAAGTATAGGCATAATCTTGTGTCCAATCTGTGAAGGATGAATATAGGAAAGCTCATGATGCCAAATGTGTTTATCAATGTTGAACTGATTAGAGTACTTGCTAAAATGTATAATCCCAAAACACAGAAAATTCATTTACATGATGGGTCACATTTTCTCCCCATTACCAGGGATTATATTTCTATGGTTTTCCAATTGGATTTATCTATGAATATGCCACTTAAAATTAGAGATCTTTTGGAAGAGTATCATACTATGGACACAAGTTACAAAATATGGATACTTCCTTTGCATAGACCTAGGGACATAGGAAATAGGCTCAAAAGGTTTTCTAGTGATGAACGACCTTCATTTTTTGTTGAATTGTTTGAAGAGTATTACCAATATACCTACTACTCGGCTGGACAAGTCTTAGGAATAGATGTTCCTACCGAAATGGCAATATTTCTTATGGTCCTAGTAGCAGACATTCAAAATCAAGATGCTAGACCATTCGATTATGCAAAATATTTGGCAAAGGCTTTGAACAGGTCACTTACCTCTATAGAGAGCAATAGTGATGTAATCAATTTCAGACAGTATTCTTTGCTTATGTATATGATTTTATATGAAGGACAATCTTTGGGGATTTGGGGTGAGGAGTTAAGGATCAAGGACCTGGATGATGATGAAAACATAAGACCAGTACAAATGTGGACCTCAATTTGGGATAGTAGGTTTGGGAGGTCGCATTACTTGTACTTTGAAGAATACTTTATGAAGCCTCTATATAAATTGCTTGGCCATCCTTGTGATTACAACTTGTCCCCAGAAATACAAAGATTCCTAAGACCCAAGGAGAAGGATCCAAGGAGAAAGGTAAACCACAAATGGGGAGACTGATACACATATGATGAGTGCACTATGATAAGGGTGTATGGGTTCGAAGCAGCCCCATTCCTTCTACCCAAAACAATTCATGACAGAATTGCTTACTTAGAAATAGTAAGGCAATTGGCTTATTCAGACTACATGCATCTCAAAACTTATGGAAAGTAGTCTCTCATGCCTGGGACCTTATGTTTTGGTGATTTTTCTGTTGTTTCTGAGAAAATATATGATTCTATTGGAAACAAGTTAGATCGTTATAGCATACCACAACGGAATAAGAGAGAAATTTGACCCTGAGCATTTTATTCACAATGCCAAAATGACACAAAAATTGAAAAAGTATGAACATGAATTCTTTGTTAATGATGTAATTGTTACATATTTTTTGCCTCGGCTCAAATGGAGGAGCTGGCTAATTGTTATTTAACATTAAGTGGAATTGCAGTGTCATGTTCGAATGTTGTTTCGCATTATCATTATGCATCGAACAACAATTATGCATTTTAAAGAAGAATAGAATTGCAGAGTGCCATTCAGATGTTGCAGATTTGAAAGAAATACAAAATTGAGTACATGAGCAAAATAGCATTTTAGATGCTTTCATTCATTTCGTAAAGAACTCATATTTTTACAAGGCTTCATTTGATTTCACAATCAGAATAGTGTTACAACATTGCATGAAATACATTTTCTTTTCAAATTGAAAAGCAGAATTGAAATCAAAGATCCACACAAGCTGTGGATATAACTGTGACTGCTACTATACATTTCTAACAACACATTGCACTACTGGAGGTGCAGAAAAGAAAACATGTAAGTGACAGATAATCATCATTGCCTGATTATTGACGTTCGATGCCGAATGGTGCACCTTGCCTTCTCAAGCTCCGTCAACCTGTAAGAGGAAAATAGGGGTGTCAATGGCTCCGATTATATGTAACTTATATGGAACACCCACAATAGTACAACATACTATTAGCAATGCATCGAAACAATCAAATCCTATCAAGTGCAGTATGAAAAAAGTGAGCTGAAGAAGAAATAGCAACATCATGATCAACATGTCCTATTTTTTATGCTAACATTGTTTGTTTCTTTGTGCAGGTATAGGTAAAATCATGAAGCTGAACATTGTTGAAGACCAAGCATGTGGAGTAAAACGGGCTCCCACAAGGGTAGAACTCGGCATGCGGCCCTATTCATCAAATGGGCTGATTTTAAAAGATATTTCATCATATACATCGAATGAAATGAAATACAACTGAAGAGTAAAACAGAGAATCCATCAAGTAACGAAACCAACTGTGCATTCATAACGATCGGGATTCTTTCTGAAGGCTACAGGTGAACAACGAGTTTAGTTCACTTAATAAATTTAACTGAGTACATTTACATAAGAAATTGTTGAATAACTTCATTTCTTGTGCTGATTATGATCAAATGTCATGTGAGTTTCAATTCATCAAATCTTTCTCGGATAATGAATAGGCATAAATTATGCCTTAATGTTTTGTTTTAATTTTTATCATCAAAGAGAACAGATTTTGAGAACAGTTTATACGGTGAAATATAAAAATGCATGAAGAGTACCATGTTGCTCAAGAATACAAACACAGACAGTGCACTTGAGTGTTAGATGAATTTCTAGTTCTGAGTTTACTGGTAAAGAAAATACTGCATTATCAATAGTAATAACAAAGTAATCTTTTCAGAAAAATAACAGAGGAGCAAGTATTTTCTTTCCAGAATGATTCTGAGTTTCCAGTTATACATATAAACCGGTGAGCAGAGGAGGTTCATACTGATGTAATGTTTCAATTCAAAAGCAAAGGTAAAACCTCTATAGAATTCAAATGTAGAAAGTGAAAGCTGTTGTGTTAGAGTTGAGGGAGGTTAAAAGGGACACTAATGTTTATACACACAATATGCATGAGGAATTATAAGTATTAAGCTAGTGATCTTCATAGACTGTCAAGGAAGGAGCAAACAGTTAGTTTCCAGAAGAAGGTGTTGAGGTGCCAGTTATACCTAGGAACGGAAGACTAGGTTCTATCTCATTGGAGGTGGCATGAGTTCAATGTCCAAATAATGCAGAATGCGAATTAAAGGAGTCTAAATGCTTAAAGGGGCCCATAACTGAATATAGATTAACACAGATTTTGATCTAAACCATGAGTGTACATTTCTGAAGGAAGATCTAAAAGCAAACATCAAATGCCAATGTGGAGTTTCCTGTTACAACTATTTCTTTCCTTAAAAGTTTCGAGTACCCATTTTTGGGGTTAGCTTCAAAGTGCAGAAGAAACAATTATAAAGATGACCCATGTGAGATCTTGAATTTAAAAAGCAAAAGATATTCAACCGATGCAAGTTTCTGAGTTGGGTCGAGCAATGGATGCAGTTTTATTCAAAAAATTTGTGATACCCACGAACAAAAATGCTTTTAAATTGGCATAATGGTAGGTAATATGTTCTGGGCCGAATCAAAAATTAATCAAAAAGACTTTCGGTATGACTCGAGATATCTATGAGAGGTCTCCCTGAAAGTGATATGTCATGGCGACAGGAATGAAAGCATGAGTTTTCGGCAAGACACGGGAGGCTCTACAAGATGTCACCCCGACTACACATTGTCTTGCAACTAGGAATAATAAAGATTTTCGGTATGACTCAAGCTCTCTATGAGAGGTCTCCCTGATGATGGTAAGCTATAGCGACACTCATAGGATAGAAACTAGAGCTTCATGAAGTATTCAGAAACCAAAGGGTCGAGTTCTCAAACTGGTGGTCGAGCTTTAATCATAGTTTGAGCACAGGAAACACACAAAAAAAGCAAATGCAAGCTCCCAGAATTGTGTCAAAATACAGAGGGAAGAAAATGCAGATTTATTGAAGTTTCTTTGATACCCATATGCAGAGATGTTATCAATTTGACATAATAATAGTTTTTTTGTTCTGGGTCGAGCCCAAAAGTCAAGAAAATGTCTCCTACAGTGCGCCTTTGGCACGGCTTGAGTATAGCTAGAAATTCACAAGTAAAGTTTCTTTAGTTTCTAAAGAATAAGTATCTAGCGGTGGCTCACCAGTTCAGATCTGTACAGAAAGCTTTCCAGCCGCAGCCAAGAGCTTCACAAAGTGTCCATAAAGCAAGAGTCGAGCTCACATAACAGCAAACAAAAGTCACAGAATGCAGAATAAAGATATTAGAGTATGTGAGGCCGCGGCTTTAGGGCCGGAATATTTTAAGGAGCTATAGAAGTTATGAAATCATTAAATAAAGCTTACCTCTGCATAGTAAAGGAAAACAAGAGTACAAGTCGAGCTTTCATGGAGCGAACTGCAGAGTTCGAGCTCGAGCTCGTTGTGGCCAAAGGAGAGTAAGTACAAGGAAAGGCCAGAAGAGAAAAAATAACAGTCTGCAGCCTTAGTGGCCTATTTTTATTCAATAATGAAGTGAAACCCATGATACAGATGGCACGAATCTTACCCACTGAAGTCTCAGATCTCTAGAGTGCGTGGAATGGTTCTTCTAAGCATTCGAGCTCGAGTTTGACAGAGTCATGGTGGCGGCAGAGCTCTTTCTTGCAAGTGGAGAGTGTGAAAGTGAGTGATCATTAGGGTTTGACCTTGTTTTGATTGAACCCTAATTCGATCTATCATCATCCAGAATGTTCATTTAAGGCATGTGGAGGATATCAAAGGGAGGTCGAAATTACAACTTATGCCTTATGATTTTATTGAAGTTTGAATTTAATGCCATATGTTTGGGGCCGAATTTCAAATTCTTAAGTTGGTTTATGGGTAGGTCTTGGAAGTTTATTTCCCATACCTTGGTGAAATTTTAAATGGTGAAATATGATAAAATTGATGGATATCTTGTGATTGAGTTTAGGTGGTGAATACCCTATGATTTAGGGTCAATTATTTTTTAGGGTTTTTTATTTTTAATTGATTTTAAAAGAAATCAATGAGGGATTTTAGCAAGATGATGAAGGGATAATTAGGATGATTATTAATGCTTTTAATGATTTTTCATGAAAAATCAGAACATTATAATGGAGAAATAAGGAGATTTTTCTTTTTGCAAAAGATTTCCAATCTTTAAATTGCAAAAAATAGGCAAATTGTAAAAATATGCATCTTGTAAAGCAGAAGCATAAAAGTGATATTCTATAAATTGCTTTATGTTTTCTTGCTATTTTTAGCAGATCTTTGACTGACTTTTCCTCTTGGTCGGATTTGAGACTTGTCTTGGAGAGATAAGGTGTTTTTTGAGCTTTTAAAGCAGATTCAGCCTATTTTTAGAGGCTTGACAGGTTCATCATGAAAGCATTGTGCTTTTTTCTGCTTTTAAAGCAGTTTTGAGATTGCTTGAAGCATTTTTCCTTGAGCTTTTTTTGAGTTCGGATTAGGGTTTCTTGAGGGCTATGTTTTGAAAAAACTTAGTTTTCTTCATTCATTATTGGCAGCAGTTCAGATCAGAGTTTCTGGCCCTTACACATCTTGGGGAGCTTGTAAACTTATGTGTGCTCAGATTCTGAGAGTTTTTCACTCCATCATTCAATAAAATAGCAGAGTTTTCCTTTCTCATTTCCTTTTCATGACTTGGGATAGTAATCTAATTTGTTCTGTGATTCAAATTTGTTGGATCCTTTTCTTTTCTTACTATTGTCAAGAAATTTGCAGGAGTTGCATGCTAGTTCAAGTTACGCCTTGTGTTAACTTAACCTCTGCATAAATCACTATTGAATACATGTGTCGTGAGATTGTGAAATTTTAATTTTAAAGAGTTGGTGAGAGAGTTATTTTTAGGGTCTTCTTACAGTTGATCAATATTTTAGGATGATAGAATTCCAGTTTTAGATTTTAAATCTAGTTTATCCTTCTATCCTTTTTCCTGAAAAGCCACTTAGAATAGAATTCATCATTCGGAGAACCAGATCACTCTGGAGATTCCTCTTTCATGCAGATCACCCACATATGAAGGAGGTTTCCATGTTTCAGTAGTTTGTTGAATACCGCATTCAACAAGGTGCAAAACTATTGATAACAATAATCATAAATTGTGATGAGTCTCAAGTAGCAAAAACAAGAGTTGCATACAATAGGATAATGATGGAAAAAGTGTGGAAGAAGAATCATGATCCAGCATATACATAATCCTTTCATGACATACAGGATCCTTTGGGGAGAGTTGAGAAATTAATTTTGCATGAAGATGAATTGACTAAAGATGTACCTCTTGTAGCCTTTGAGAAAAGAAGAGATACTTGTTCTGGGAGACAAGCTGAAAATATAATACCTTTATGCCATTCATCACCACAATCCACTCTGGATATTAGCTTCTCGGTAGACACTCCCATGACATGTGAAGAAGATGTTGAAGAGGAGGTTGAATTTGCACAAATAAATGCACCTATCATCCCACAATATGAGTTGCCACCAGAGAGGAGTGTTGTCATGTTTGAAGCTTCAGAAAAACTTTCTAATGATGTGAGGCACTGTGCAAGTCAAGAGTTTATCTCAAATAATTATTTTGTTCAAACCCCAAAATTCAGATCATTCATTTATGAGCATAAGGGTAAGATGATAAGAGAGAAAAGAAATTACTCCAAAATAGGAGGTTGATGCCCTAATAGATTGCAAAAAGAAGTTGACAATGAAATGGAGAATATCACTCTTGAAAGAGGGAGAGAACTACAATAGGAGGCAGGGGTTATGCTTCTCCCAGGATGGGATATCAGTTCAGCCATAGTATTTTATAGTTTCAAGAGAAGGGAGAATAAGACTTTGCAATTAGTAGATGAGACAAGCGATAAGATTTATACCGGTTCAAGATTCAACCTAGCCAATGCCACTTTACAAATTTGGACTCTATATCCACCAAGAAAGAGGCCCACACTTATTAATGATCCTAATCAAGTCTTTGGCCATCTTTTAGTGCAAAGAGTGGGAGATACAAACCCTATTGAAACAGTTGAGTTGAATATAAATGTTGCTAAATTCAACAAAGCACAAGTTGAAAAACTGATAAGGGATAATAAGAGGATTGTGTCTAAGAATGAAAGATTAAAACAAGAAGTGGCTAATTACAAAGACAAACTACCTTCTTCCTTAGGCCTCTATTCTCCATTGGTGGATTGTGAAAGTAAGGTGTAGAAGCCATGTCTTAAACCATATACTGAAGTGAAAGAATGAGATAATTAAACAAAAACATGATGAATTAGGAAAGAAATTGAAGATTGCTAAGTTTGAGATGGATTCAAAGTTAATAAAGAAGATATTTGAAAAGGTGCTCAAGAAGGTTGATAAGGTCTGGACAATCCACATCAGAACATTTACAGCTTATCAAGAACACAATATATTACACCTTAGAATGAAGAAAATAAGAGAAAAAATAGAAGCCAGGGAGAATGTTGGTGAACAAGTTTTCAAAGAATACAAAGAATTAATGGATATGCATGATAAATATTATAACATGCTGACATAGGAAATTAGTGATTTCAATCAAACCTCTAAATATGGCTCTACCAAATTTCTTCGACGATGAAGGGGAGTTAAGAAAAATATGTATGGAAGGATGAACTCTCCCAATATTACCAGTGGCCCTTGATGAGATAAATAATGAAGAAAAGGTGATAGACAAGGCACATGAACAATTGGAATAGATATTTACTCTAGAATTCGCTATGAAAGATATCATAAAAAATGTTGATACTTATGCTAAAATAGGATATATCAAGCACTTTTCTAAATTTAATATATTTATTTCTCAAACAACGTGAGAAGTAAAAGTTATCAAATTCTCAGAACATCTGGTGCATTATTATGGAGTATGAACCTTTAGCAAGTCTTTGGTGATCACGGGTACCTGATGAAGACTAACGAACTATTGTGCATCACAGTTTGTGGCATACTTCTTTAATTATTTCTTGTTCATCTCTAATTACAGTTGTTAATATTTTAGTAAAGCATAATTGAAACACCACTTTTGATGTAATGGCCTGAACCTTGTAGCTTCTCGTATATAAGGGAAACCAAGGCCAAATTTTGAAAGATATTAGATTAGGATCATCATTATAATAGTAGAAATATTAGCATAGGTATTTCCACAACATAGAAGACTTCTAATATACAATGTATCATCTTTTGAAGTAATACAAATGGAGAAGAATAATTAAACTGGTGTTCCAATTCTGGTGTCAATTGTTTGTTAAGTTAATTGATAAATATTATCTAGTTGTCTCCAAGGTTGATGTTTCCTTATTATTTAAATTGGTGTATCAAGAATATATTCAATTTATCAAGGCACATTCATTCTTCTTGTGTGGTTCAATTAACTAGTTCCTTCAAGTATGAATTAAATTCTTTTAATTAAATCATAGCAATCTGGAAAAGGTCATTTGGATCAATAAGTAGAACCTAATAATTGCACTCTTGCGCGTTTATGCCAGTCATAAAATTCTTAAAGTGCAAAATAGTTCGAACTATATCTAGGAATAGGACACACACATGATACAAATTTTGAATCCATTAACCCAATAGAATTAGGCACTGTTCATACCCATTTCATCACAAAATCTCATAAAATCTTATTCATACATTCAAATTTCAACACTAGGAGTAGGAGTAGCTACTAAGTTTTCATCTATTCCACATCTATATGCCACTGTGGATAGATCCCTAAATTCAACTAAGTTACACAACTTTAAAATCTGCATCAATTATCAAGGTTCACCTGCCTAGGTTTAGCAAAGCCTGAAGTGCAAGGAGTCATCAACCACATAGGTTAATTCCATTCGTTAGCCAAAAATGTTACCAAAGAGCTTGGCATCCTCTCAAGGTTTATAACCTACATTTTTGAGACCTAACAAATTGGCGACCCTACTAGGGAAAAACCTGGTTAATCCAGTAGTAGACCATCTTACCTTATAATGTCATTAAACATTTTAGATCAGATTTTCAAACTAGAAATTCACATTTGTGTAATTACACCTCCATATACTTAAGAAAGGAGACTCCATTGGGATAAACCAATAACAATTTCATCCAAACCTTAACATCAAAACCCATCTCATTTTCCTACTTTTGAAAAAGTAAGTAGCAAATCTACCAAATTTTGAGATCAGTATATGACTGAAAAATTAAACATCATATCAGAAAGATTAGATCTTAGACACCAAAAGATCACAATATCACCCAAAATGGATGGTAGAAGGTCTCTGCATAAAGGAATTCCAAAGAAAAGTGATGGTAAGTGGACAGACAAAAAGGGGTCACCTCCTTCAAAGGTTACTACCAACAAAGATGGAACAATAGCAAGTCAACCAAAAGTTACACAAATCAATAACCATGGTGATCAATAAGATATAGTAGGGTAGCCTCTCATCACACATAACAGTTTCAACCTTTGTATGGATCAAAATTCCACAACGATAGAGGATATCCACCAAGGGACCATAGTATTCACCATTTTGAGATTGGTCCTCAAGAGATGAATGCATTTGAAGCACAATTGGAACCTGAAAGTATACGAATCCAAAAGGAATATGATCATAGAATGGCTCTTCAACATGGTGAAGAAACCTAATATGAACCAATAGAACAAATGGGGTCTACAGAAACTCATGACAATCCACAAGAAGACACACAGACTGCTAAGAATTTACTGCAAAGCATACTAAATACCCACAAAAGGATCAGGTTAGCCAAACTCAGGGAAGAAGAACAACGAGCAATAAAAGAATTGCAACAGGTGGAATCTTAAGTACAATAAATAACTCAAAATATATACCACCCCACAAGCAAGGTGGGAATGCCAACACAAGTAGTTTACAAGGGTCACAATGAAATGCAAGTGTTCCAAAGGTTCCAAGAACACCTTATGGTACAAAAAGGAATTCAAATAGCACAAATTATGTGCAACAGAATGTCCCACCACAAACCTCACAACCACAAAATGTCAATACAATTTCCCAACCCATGACCAATACTTATCCACCTCCTTCCCAACAGTATGTCCCACCCCACCAGCATCATATCCCTCAACCAAATGTGCAAGGCAACATGTACCCCCACCAGAACATCCAAACAAATGTACCCCGCCATCAATATCAATAAGGATCTCAATACTAACCTAACCAAAACCCCTATTCACAAGGACCCCAAAATATAAATAGATATAGACAACTAGACTTATCTAGACACCCAATATGCCCATATCCAATTGGCAGTGATTTAAGAAATGCAATCCTTAAATTTTTTGGAAGCAATGCCATCACAACAGAGGAGCATATAAGGAATTTTGATGCATTTATACATGACTATAGTGTAGAATATGAGAAAATCTACATGAGGTTATTCATGATGTCTTTGGTTGAAGATGCCAGGGATTGGTTTAAGAACTTGCTTGATGCTTCAATCAGTACCACAATAGACTTCAAGGATCAATTTAGGGAACAATATGGAAGCCATTATAACCCAAATTTTTCCATACATGAATTAACAAGAATTCAAAAACACCATAATGAATTAGTCATTGATTTCAACCAAAGGTTTTAGAAGGTATGCAACAAAATTTCCCCTGGATCAAAACCAACAACGTGAGAAGAAGAAGTTATCAAAGTCTCACAACATCTAGTGCATTATTATGGAGTATGGACCTTGAGCAGATCTTTGGTGATCAGGTGTACCTAATGAATACTAATAGACTATGGTGCATCATAGTATGTGGTAGACTTCTTTAATTATTTCTTGTTCATCTCTAAATAAAGTTGTTAAGATTTTAGTAAAGCATAATTGAAACAACACCACTTTTGATGTAATGGCCTGAAGCTTGTAGCTTCTTGTATATAAGGGAAACTAATTTCAAATTTTGAAAAATATTAGATTAGGATCATTTTTATAATAGTAGCAATATTAGCATAGATATTTCCACAACATAGAATACTTCTAATATACAATGTATCATCTTTTCAAGTAGTACAAATGGAGAAGAAGAATTAAACTGGTGTTTTAATTTTGGTGTCAATTTTTTGTTAAGTTAATTGATAAATATTATCTGGTTGTCTCCAACGTTAATGTTTCCTTATTATTTAAATTGGTGTATCAATAATATATTCAATTTATCAAGGCACATTTGTTGTTCTTATGTGGTTCAGTTAATTGGTTCCTTCAAGTAAGGATTAAATTCTTTTAATTAAATCACAGTAATCTAGAAAAGGTCATTTGGATTGATAAGTAAAACCCGATAATTACATTCTTGCAAGTTTATGCCAGTCATAAACTTCTAAAAGTGTCAAATAGTTTGAATTGTATATAAGAATAGGACACACACATGATACAAATCTTGACTCCATTAACCTAATAGAATTAGGCCCTAGTCATACCCATTTCATTACAAAATCTCATAAAATCTTTATTCATACATTCAAATTTCAACACTAGGAGTAGGAGTAGCTACTAAGTTTTCATCTATTCCACATCTATATGCCAATGTGGATAGATCCCTAAATTCAACTAAGTCACACAACTTTTAAATTTGCATCAGTTA
The DNA here is from genome assembly GCA_007258455.2 of Sequoia sempervirens. Classification (NCBI taxonomy): domain Eukaryota; kingdom Viridiplantae; phylum Streptophyta; class Pinopsida; order Cupressales; family Cupressaceae; genus Sequoia; species Sequoia sempervirens. Next base: position 192,090 of record VDFB02266651.1, read on the forward strand.
TCAAGGTTCACTTGCCTAGGTTTAGTAGATCCTGAAGTGTAGGGAGTCATCAACCACATAGGTTAACTCTGTTTGTTAGCCAAAAATGTTACCAAAGAGCCTAACATCTTCTCAAGGTTTATAACCTGTGTTTTTGAGACCTAACACACCAAATGCAATGTGAAATTCTAGACTAATAAAATCCTGCAAAACCAATTGTTAGTAGTTTGTGAAATAATATTTTCCCAGCATATGCCACGTGTTGCACAGATGTCAGCTCAAGAAAAATAGGTCTACAATAGGATTAGAAAATAATAAAATTCAAGATATTTTATAAAACCTTAAACAAAGCAAATGCATCTAGTTATACCTGATAAATGTGTCAAGATTATATAAAAGCATCACTATAATAGAAGACAAAAGTGTCAAGTTTTGACAAAACGTAACAAACGATAATCAAAATCTTCAATGTAAAAAACCTACAAAAATAAATAGAGAGATAGATAAAGTAAGCATGTCCAAAAAAAAAAGTGGCATTATAATTTTCATATGCATCAAGTTATGGCAAAGGCATCGTTGTGTAAAAAATAATCATGTTAGTATAGATCAGTCAAACACATTGACCTACTCTGAAAGCATCGGTTTAACCTACAAGCTTGAAAAACTTAAAGAAAATGTCAAATTAGGGACGTGAGGTCCCACTGAGCATGCTAGAATGTATGAACTTAAAATGAGTGATTATAAAATTGAAACATAAGCATGAATAAACAAGAATTATAATTAAAAGTCACAACAATAAAGAAAGTAGGGTAAATTGATTCAAAAGTAAATGCAAACATGCAATCATTGAATAAAGCACAATTTACTTTACATCTAGCTCCATTGCTCTCCTCTAATCACCTTGGGAGAAATGGTATGAATAATATTTGCTCTCAAATTTTTATTTAGCACAATAGCACAAGCACCTACAAAATATGAGTATATTTTTCCTAAGCAATCTGAGATGAACAATGGAGAGGATGCTTGCATTTATATATATTTGATGACATCGATCAATGATCAAGATTAGAAGAGAGATTAAGAAGATCAATGGTTGAGAATTGATGAGAGGAATTGAGGGTCAATTAAGTGGCTACATGATTTTAGATAACTAATTGCATGATTAAGTTAAGAGGATTGATTGGAGTGTTAACTTAGACTGACGGTCAGTGGACTAAATTGATTGCTCAGTGGACTTGAAGTGAGTAGGAGTGAAGTGGATTTGATTGAGTGAACTAAGAGTAAGTCTTGGTCAACAGGTGAGGTGAAACTTGTATGAGTATTTAATAATTAAATAAACTTAATTATTATTTATGTGTGCAAAGTGAAATTTAATAAATAAAATAAATGATTTTATTTATTCTGAAAGAAGATAATAGTGAGAGATAAATGAATTAATTAAATAATTAAAACAATTCTTTAATTTAAGAAGTTGGAAAATGGATAATTAAATAATAAATTATTTAATGTTGGAGATGGGAAATGGATAATTAATTAAATAATAATGAATTATTTAATTAAACTTTAGAATAGAAGAATAATTAATTAATTAATTAACCTTAATTATATAATTAATATAGAGGAATAAATAATATGAATTTATTAAATAATATGAAATTATTTAATTCTTAGGATGACATGAAAATGATTATTAATTTAATCATTTAGTCAGAATTAGGTGTGTACACAATCTATTACAGTGTTTGCGGAGAATGGGATGACCATGATATCGAAGAATTTCCATCACAATTGTTCTAGTTAAGAGAAGACTCTATCGCAATAAGAAATAAGGACCAACAGACAATGACATGTGTTAAAGGGTTAGCAAAAGGTCCATTATATAAATAAGACCATGGATACAAAATCCCACCATGGAAAAATTAGAAAAATGCTAATTCTATACAAAACTAACAAAATCAAGACAATTACAGTGATAAAGGCAGAGGTAGAGGTAGGAGAAGGTAGCATGATGTCACATGCTTTAAATACGGCAAGCCAAGACATTTTGCAACAAAATGTTGGGGAGACAAAAAGAAACCTTACAAATTCTACAGTAGCATAGAGCATGATGTGTTTAACTATGAAAGAGCCTAAACTTACTATGGGAATATGGCTTCCCAATCAAAAAGTGATGAATTACAAAACCTATATCAAAACATAGGGGAAATACTACTAAGAAAAATACCATTTAACGAGATGAAGAGACAAATCAAGGAAACTACAAGGAAGAAAATTCAAACTAGTAACTCCAAAAAAGAGCCCCTACCCACAACAAAGCAATGGTGATAACCAGAGAAGGAACTAACACCACAAATAAGCAACAAAATACAACGGAAAATGAACCTTCTATAGACAAAGAGGCCTTCGACCCCACTAAGAAAGAACATGATAAGATAGTGGAAGAAACAAAGAAAATAGTCATAAAACAACAAAGTGAAGACACAAACTAATAGTTTTTAAAACAAGAAGTTAAAATACTAAAAAATTTAATTAAAATGGCTAATCAATCCAATTTTTTAGATAAACTACAACAATTTTTAAATATTGGTATAAACAACCCAAAAAACCTCAAATTAAACTATGAATAAAGAAGATAGACCATGGAAAACTCATCCAATAATGATCACTGTAAGTATAAGCCATGGAAAAATAGCCAATGTTAAATGGTAGATCTAGGCGCAAATATTAATATGATACCAAAACGAGTGTGGGAGTAAATAGGAAAACTTGAAATTGAGAAAACACCATACAATATAATGTTAGCAAATTGAACTGGTATGAAAACACTAGGGACATGGAAACAAGTTGAAGTTAATGTCAAAGGGGTGAGACAAATAGTGGACTTTAAAGTTGTTGCAATTAAAGAAACATTTGACTCATTTAACACCCTGTTAGGACTCGAGTGGTTTGTGAATGTTAATGGGATTGTAGACTCTTGTAAAGAAGAGATATCATTTGCAGATACAAATAGAATAATCCACACCCCCTAGGAAAAGACCCCAATGAAACATACATAGAACAAGTCAACCCAAAGGAATATAATAAAATTGATAATAAAAATCTATATACAATTTCAAGACTACCACCCAATGACAACTTGGAAAATCCAAATTCAGAGGGAGAATTTGACATTGAGAGAACCACATGCAACATATATAGCAAGGAATTGCTAGATGCCTGGATGCAAGAAGAACTACAATTCCATTCTCAAAGAACCATAGGCTTTCGTAAATATTCATGATCAGGAATTCATCGAAGAATGCTTCGTATTCTACCACATTAATAGATAATATATGACATATAACTTGCAGCATAATAGAAGATAAGACAGAACCTAGACCTAAAAAATACTCACCATTTAAACCACATTTTGTGGGGAATCTCGCACATAAAATTGTCTAAATACTCAAGAGTTGGCAACGTAATATCATTCATCACTCGAATAGAAAGAATATTTTAGAAGTTAATGAAATAAGATTAGACATATTGAAACATACTCTTATTTGTAACACGACATGTTGGTGAAAGGCACAAAAGGAACATCTAACACATTGGGGAATATTAAAATCTTAATCAAAATTGGGTACCTACCAAAGGAAGGGGAGTATAAAGAAATACAAAAATATAATGGCAAAATCCCACCGAAGGAACACTTGTGTATTTACATTAACACATGGAGAGGCAAAAATGAATATGACGATCAAATATGTACATTCAATTATTTTATTAGATATTGACACTAGTAGCACAATCTTGGTATATCAACCAAGAAAGAAGAAGTGAAACAAATAGATGGACAAAACTTGATGAATATTTCATACACACCTTCTCATTTTATAATAAAAACACAAATATACACAATGCACTTATCAAAATAAATGAAATTATATCTAGACCAAAGGATATTCAATAAATAGTTGTACTGCAACCATCCACACCACCACCAAAATCAGAAGGCATATGGAAATATATAGAATGGCTTGATAAAGAAATTAGACTTTTAGAAAGGAGATGTTACCTAACAAACAAAGATGATGAAGACTCCCAAAACATAGACATAGAGATTCAACAAGGGGAAAGAAAACTAGAATCCCACATTAAGGCCAAAAAGAAATATTATAACCAACCCATTAAGCTAAAAGAACAAAATATTGCTAAAGGGGATCCCAAACTGGCCAAGATAGGTGATTACTAGAATGAAAAAGTTGTAGCAGAGGTTGCCAAAATATTGATTGAGTTTGAAGACCTCTTTCCTAAGAAGTTTACTGACTTAAAAGATATAACGGATGAATTAGGAGTTATGAAAATATAATTAAAGGAAGGAGATAAGCTAGTGAGGAAAAGACCATATAAACTAAACCCTAACATGAAGAAAGTCAAAGAAAAATTAAACAAGATGCTAGAGGTTGGAATCATCAAACCTGTAGAAGATGCAAAATGGATCAATCCTATAGTGATTCAAAATAAAAGATTGATGAAATAAGAATTTACGTTGAATTTAGAGAGCTAAACAAAGCTTGCATTCATGATCCATTCCCAAAACCATTCACCAAAGAGATTTTAGAGTCAGTAGCAAGTAGAGAGATATATTCCTTTACTAATGGATTCTCAGGATACCACCAAGTAAGTGTTAGGTTCCCAAATCTGCACCCTATTTTCTAAGCCTTTAAATGAACTCAACAAATTTGGACTAACATGGGATTGCTTTCAGGTTGTGGGTAACCTGTTTGAAAGCAGACCTCTAGTGATAAGGGTTGGCTTCTCCTTTTGATGTCACCTAACTATTAATCTCTGAAGGTAAAGGGTAAGGACTGCATGAAAATAAACCTAATGTTGAAAAAACCTAAGGTGATGCACCAAAACAACCTACACCTATTAACAGCCTATCACATTCAAATTAATATCACAAAGCTTGACTCACACAACTCACTCTCCAATGCATTTTACATAAATATTTCATAAGAAGGTCTATAAACAATGCTATTAAAAGGAAAACAAAGATTTCACAATTAACAACACAACTTACAACCTAGAAACATACATCTTCTACTAAATAGATACATAACATGAGACAAAATTGCAAGGAAAAGATAGATTCTCACAAGACAAACTAATCAATCATTAACAACATACATGAGAAACAAGAAATGAGAAGGTAAAAATGCTCTACTTTATTAATTCAAAGTGCTTACTGTATAATAGGCCCATATGAGTTACAATATTGCTCCATGAAAAATAGCTCCAAAACAATGTTATCCTGCTACTGGAAAGAAAGAACTCCCTCCAAAATGTTCAAAATGAACATACTTAAGCAAAAACACACTAAAACCCCTCACACAAGTGCTTCTAGAAGATTATGGTTGGATACAACAAAAAAGGCCCAAAAAAACCTTCTAGAAACCCTCCAAACTGTCCTCCACATGAAGAAAAGTTAAGCCAAGTCAATAGTCACACTAAAAATGTGACAAAAAAGTCCCCAAATAGCCCCCTTTCCTCCAAAATCAGTCAAAACAGCATCCCACACATTCCTCACCTCTGCAAGTCATAATTGGTCTTCACACAAGTCTTGACCCGCACACAATTCATGCAATATGTGTGTTTTGAATCATAAGACTCCAAAAAGCATTACAAATAATGATCTTGATTAAGTGATTCATAAAACATCACTAAACAAGTCATTTTACAATTCAAAACAAAAATAAGGGCCCCATCATCTCCTTGTGTTACACTTGCATTAAAAGGCACAATAAAAGTTATTTTCAAATCACTTACATGATATCTTCAAATATTGGAATAAAATGTAACATATAATGTCGTATCTAAAAGCTTTCAAAAGCTTCCAAGGAATTTGACCATCTTAACTTACCACATTCTGCATTTTAATCCACATGGGCAATATCACTGGTTTTCAAAGGCATCATAGGGCTTCAAAACACTTGGCCAATATGGCTGACCTCTAAATACCTTGGAAAGCATATTCCAAGTCACATGATGTTGGGAAAAAATCAAAGGCATACCATTTGACTATGGCACACTCCATATGCATTGTTGAGGACTTAGGACTTGGGAAAGTTTTTAACAAGGGGAAAAAAGAACTTAAGGCATAGAATGCCTAAGTTAATAAACATAAGTTTTGGCCCCATTATGCATTCACACATGTTTTTTAATTTTAAAAACATGGGAAAAAAATCCCATCACACAAAAGTAGGGTCAAACCCTAATCATCAAACACCAAAACAATGAGGCAGCCCATCATTTTGTCATTTGAACAATCTAGAAACTAGGATACTGCCACTGTGGGGTTTGAGCAAACACAAGAAAAATGGAGATTACCACGGTTTTGTTGAGATTCTCCGATGAGAAACAAAGGAAAAAGAGGTAAAAACTTCTTTGTAGCTCAAAATCTGCAAATTTTCTAGCATTTGGAAATCATTCCAAAGCTTAAGGCCGCAACCATGGACAAATTTTTGACTCATATGCTTCATTTGTTCTCTTTCTGTTGTTGTTTCGTCCTTTCAGCTACCATGAAAAGCTTTAAATGAAGCTTACTGTGGAGAGACAAAGCTTTGAATATTGCAAAAATTGAGCAAAAGCTCAAGGTGAGCATTCAATTGACTCCATTTCTTGATCTTGAGCAAAAGAAAGCTATATTTTTCGAGCTCTCCATCTTGAAAATATAACAACAAATGTTCATTTTCTTCTTTGCATTTGTTAATAGGGATACCCTATTGTTGTTTATGTTGTTTTTCCTGAAGAAAATAACTCTTTGGTTGCTGCCATGAACAAAAAAAAGTGTGTTTTTGCTTGGCTCAACTTCATTTGAAAAAACCTATAATGTCTTTCAATTTTTCCTTTGTATTTGAAAGTGTTCTAACAACCCAAATGGGTTTTTGATATGTAGAAAAGAGAAGAAAAACAAAACAGCTTGTGAGCTCGACCTCCATTTTTCAACATGGGTTTCCTCTATATTTTTTGCATTTCCTTTTCTATTTTGCAATACACTTGCAAAACCCAAATGGGTTTTCTGTAGCACATATATTTCGTATTTGCAAATGTTTTCAACAGAACCCAAGTGGGTTTCTTGATTTCTTGAAGAAACTTTAGATTTCTTGCAAAAGTGCAAATGGTTTTTGTAAATACACTCCATTTTCCGTAGAATGTATCAATGTTGTTTCACATTTTGAAACCCCGGGTGGGTCCACCATATTTTGCAAGAAAAAGGTCAACCTTGACCGCAACCTGTCATAAAATGAGTCTCCATTTGTCCTTTTTGCTTCTTTTCACCATTGTTGTTTCTGTGCATTAGCTTCTATATCTTGAACCAAAATGGGTCTTTTCAGTTTGAAAGCAAACTTCATATTTTGTTCAAAAATGATTCAATGCCATTGCACAGTGTGAGCATAATGAAAGCCCCAATTTGTAGCAAAATGTGTTTTTTCAATGAGCATCTGGATTGGTTTTGCAATGCACTTCTTTTCTGTAGAATGTCTTTGAAATAAAAAACCCCAAAGTGGGTTTGTCATTGTGAATAAACTCCTGCATTTGACACTTATTTTTGAGAGTATCATATTTTATCCTTTTGATGATACCTCCTCGTGTTGTTAAACACTCATGGTAACCTTTGCATTAGCTTCAGACACTTTGAAAAAACACCATTATATAAAACTTTGGCACCATGATAAATATAATGGATTACCTTTTGAAGTTGATCTGCTCATAAGGTTTCCAAAGAATGGCATTTTTTCACACTTGTTAAGGTTCATCACAGACTTGTCATGAAACCTCATCCTTGCTTTGTGATTGGCAACTATCACTGCCCTCTTATGGCTTCCATGCTATCTCAAATATCATTGTTGTTATCACAAGGAAGATTTTGATACTGCCCTTTACTTCAAAGCTTTCCTTTCAATAACTAATGACTGTCCTCTTTTGTCATGATCACCTCCAAAAATCCATTTAATGCCTTGTAATTCACTGTATAGGATGAAGGGCTTATGATGTTTGCTAAGAGGGTAATAATTCTCTTTATCCTTGAAACAATGCACTTGACATTCATGAAGTGGTTATTTTCAATTCACAAGATAATTGCATTATTAGCTTGGTAGCTACCTGTTATGCATAGCACTGTCTTTTATTACCTCATAAGCCATTTATGCTTGACTGTCCTTCAAGTGCATAGATAAAATGAAGATAAATCTATAGCCTTTAATGATACTGGTCTTATTCATGACTATGCTCTATTCCTTTGAAGCACCATGTTTTATGATGGTTTCAATATGTGAATTTTATGAGCTCATCTATCTCAATCAATAAGACTATTGCCATCTTTAACATCATTATTCTTCAATAGCAATAGATTTTCTAGAGCTCCCTTTCTATGAGCTACATTTTGTATCAGATTTTCAAAATGTATTTTGTCCATCATCTGCCTCATGTATGTTGACTGCCTCATGGTGGCTTGAATAGTGGTTTTTCCTCAACTCAAGTAAAGATTTGCTTGTTGTTCTCATTTCAAATTGCATGGTTATGATAGTCCCATGACTATGATGTCTTCCTAGCATCCTGTAACAAGAACTTTCATGCTCATTACAACCTATGTGACCATCCTACAACCCTGCCTTTGAAGATATTGTCCTTTCATCACTCTATGAGAACCTTTGGGCCTATTGTCACTAATTTGAAGACTTATATAGGTTGTCCCTTTCATGGAACCTATCATAGGAGTTGTTCTTGCCACCAAGCTCTTTGAATGACAATCTTTATCCTTGGGAGATTATGCATACTTATTGTCCCTGTAACTTGACAATGAAATGCACTGCCCCATGCTTCAATTTATGATATGAAGAGTATATTGGGCCTGCCCTTTACATTTTCTACATTTTTTTCCAATTATGATCTGCTTTGTATGGGCACATTATTTGTATCAACTAAGGTTGATGTTTCTTGAATGTCTTTTCCTTTCGTGCCTTTCCTCAAACCATCATGCATTGATTGTTAGCTGGCAAACTTATTTGTCTAATGTTTGATTGAGAAGGCCTTAAATAAAGCCTTGTGCAACTTGGGCTTGTATTTTGGCATTACTTTCTTTGACTTTGGTGTCATTCACTTATGCATGTGCATTCCACCTCCTTTAAGATGAGAATTAATGATATTGCTAAGTACCTTCTTTGTTTTGTTATTTGATTCATCCTTACTAGCTGTATCATTATTTCTTCATGTTCCTACAACACTTTGCAGAGGTGTTGTCCTATTCACTTGTATCATGACCTTGTCTCCAAAGGGGTCACTTTGTGTTGTTTCATGATTGAATCAACCATTGCTTTCTCTATTTCCATCAATAAAGCTATTGTCAACTGCATATCACTTGCGGAGGTAATCCTTGGGTCTTAGCAACTTCAAGAAATGTAGATGAAAATTGATCATTATGTGACATCAAATAGGGAAGTTGAAACCCTTCCTTTCTTTTCCATCTATAATTCCAACTCTTGTAACCATTCCTTGTTTTCCTTCAGTAAAGTCAAAAGACATTGTTGTTGTCCTGCATGACATGAGAATGCATGTTGTTGTCCCACCTGAATCTGCCATCTGATTCCACCACATTTGTTTCCTTTTTGCTCATGTGTGATACATAATTGTCTCCCACCCAGGTATTCCTCTATGTCAGTGACCTAAAAGCTCACTGTCCTATGTGATGTGTGGTTGTCCATAGGGTCAAGTGAGGGACCACAATACTTTGGATTTCCTCTCATACTAAGATAATTGAACTTGATGACTATGATTGGACTTGATGCATCTCTGAAGTCATTTACTTCTTTTATAAAATGGATCAAGGGTCCACTTAAGAAGATTGAAAGACATATCTAGCAAAATGTGTTGCATCTTTTGAATCTGATAATGAAAGTTGATCAACTGGTGTGATTCCATATTGATTTAATGCATTGATAATAGATAAATCTTTGATCAATTTTCTCAATTTCCTTTTCCTTTCACAGCATGTTGAGCTCTACCCTCGTGGGAGCCACATTTACCCCACATGTTGTATTTAATCTGAATCGAACAATAGCCAAACTTGTCTAAATTTGCACATGAAGCAAATCGTTAGAAAATAAATGCATATGTTGGATTTTTTTGATGACTTCTTTGTTTTCCAAGACATCCAAGGTTTGCATGCTTATTTTATGCACTTGTGGATCAGTTTATACATGCATAGGTAGGTGTATGTAAGGATTGAGATCTTTCATTTCTTAGAGCCTCGCTCTAATATCATTGTTTTTCCAGATGCAGGAGCTAGGAGCACTACGGAGTTGGGGAGGACCTGCAGTTGGCAAAGCAGAGAGCACTCAGGTTTCTTTGTAACTAGTATCTTTGGAACTGACTGGTGTCCATTCTTATATGCACATTCATTTGTTTCTTTTTACTTGTTCGTGTATAAATTGCTTTATATTTCCATTGAATATGTAAAGTTAGTCCCTTGGCTTGTGAGGGACATGTACACTTCATGATTATCAATAAAAGATCACATTTGTATACATATGATTCTCTTTTCTCATTTGTTGTAATTGCAACAATGGAATGAAAAAAATGTAATTTGTTTCATTTGACAATCCTTTTCCATGCATATTAAACCTAGCAGGCTTATGGTTTATCTTTTAAATGTTTAAACGAACAACACAAAAGAATAAATACTAAATATAATTTCAGCTAAAAGCTAAAAATCAGGTAATAGTAAGGATAAGTGAAGAAGACCGACCCAAAACAACATTTTCAATAAAATGAGGGTCCTACATGTATGCAACAATGCAATTGGGTTGAAAAATGAACCTACAATATTCAGTAGGATTATGATAAATGATTTCAAATATTTTATACATGACTTTCTAGAGGTGTATTTGGACAACTAGATAGCATATGGATTGGTGAAAGACCAATGTTCAAGTACTCAGAATGATTCTCACTAGATGTCACAACATGTAGATTGCCTTGAATTTGAAGCAGTGTGTATTTATGGTACCATATGGTACACTACTAGGTCACATTACATGCAAAGAATGATTAGTGGTAGACCCTATGAAGGTTTCACTAATAATGAGACTACCACCACCAAAGATACCTTCCAAAGTAATTTTTTTTCTAGGTTACACTAGATATCACTAGAAATTTATAAAGAGTTATGCTAAAATAGTTGCACCTATGGAGGACCTACTTAAAAAGAAAGTCAAAAGAAGAATTGAATGAGTAGAATAATGTCAACAAGCCTTTTATACACTTAAGAACAATATTACTAAGGCCCCAAACCTTATTTTCCCATATTAGAACATACCCTTTCATGTTCTTGCAGATGCCTCAAGCATTTCTATAGGAGAAGTGTTAGCTCAACCAAAGCAAAATAAATATCACCCCATAGCCTTTTCCAGTAGAAAATTGTCCAAGGCGGGGAGGAACCATACCACTACAGAAAGAGAAGCCTTAGCTATAGTATATACACTATAAAATTTTAGATATTACCTCCTCTCAACACCATTTACATTCTTCACAAACCACGAACCCTTAAAATATTTACTCAACAAGTCAATTGTATAAGGAAGAATATGTTGATGGTTACTACTATTCTAGGAATTTGATTTCAAGATACCTGCAGTACTCTAGACTTACTATGCAACATATAAAAGAACTACTAATTTTACACCTTTTCAATTGGTTTATGGAATTGATGTGATAGTTACAATGAACTTCATAATCCCTAATCTACGTACCACATTGACATTGTGGTTAGATGTTGATGAATCCTTAATGCAAAGAATAGAATAACTGGAAAAGTTGGATGAAGATAGATTATTGCAATATATAATCAAAATGTAGAGTGACATAGACAAAAAGATTGGCATGACAAAAATCTCTACACAAAAACATTTCAAATTGGTGACTTGGTACTACTTTATGATAGTAAATTTAAAAAGCAAGGAAAATTAAAGGTGCAGTGGTTAGGACTATACTCCATTTATGAAATTGTAGACTTAGGGGCAATAAGATTAAAGAGATTAGATGGCAATCAAAAACATTGAGGAAAATTAAAGGTGCAATGGTTAGGACTATATTCCATTTATGAAATTACAGACTTAGGGGCAGTAAGATTAAAGAGATTAGATGGCAATCAAATCATAGGGTATGTGAATAGCGCTAGACTTAAACATTACCACCTACCCAATGGATAAAACCATAAAGAGTGAAAAGACATAAATTGTATATTATTTAATATATGTAACATAGAACTCTAGATAATTTGGAGTATTCATGGCAAGCAAAGCTAAGCGTGGAAATGGGCATGCTTCCCATTTTTTGAATTTTGAAGGTGTAGACGAGGGAGAAGATGCAAATCCTGATGGCGATGGTGGCGATGGTAGGTTTCGAGAGGCTGCAGGTGTTGAGCGGTGGCTTTGTTGAAGTTTCCTATGCTTGAGGATGGTAGTTTTGAAGTGGAAGTTGAAGATGTTGACTGCCATTGGTTGGGGATCCAATGGAGTTGAACTTATTTGGTGGTCTTTGGGAATGCTTCTTCTTGGCTTTGGCCATGTCTTGTTAGGGTCTTTGTTGCCTCTAGTGTTTGCTTTGTGGTGGTAGCTTGGCTTCTCACCTTGGTGGTTGACAAAGACAATGTTTTTCCTTTGTTCAATGATCTGGAGGTTGCGACTGGACATTTTTGTTCGGTTGGTGTTTGGCTCTCCCAACTTGGGGCTATGTTTGCTCAAGTGCCTGAAGGTGGAGGTTGCCTCCTAAGTTCTACGCTGTGGGAAGTGTTTTTCTTCTAGCCTTGCAGTGTTGCTTGGTTGGGGGTGGTGGATGGTTCTATGCTTGTTGTGTCTCTGTAGCTATTCTCCTTGTTCGATGACTTTAGTCAGAGGCATCTATTGTTGTTTTATGTGCTTGGTGTGCCATTTTTGGTGCATTTTTCTATGAAGTCTATCCTTGGTGGCCTAATTTCTACTCATTTTGTTGGTGGTTGGGTTTGGTTTTGTTCTTCTGACTCCCTTGCTCTTGCCTTTGTTGTGCAACTGGGGTTGTTCTATTATTTCACAAGCTCGCGTGGGTGTGTGCTATTCATGGGTTTTTTATTTGTCTTTACTTCTACATAGTTGGGGTCGTCTGTGCTACTCTTCCTTGTAGAAGTATCTTTCTTGTTTAGTGTTTCCTTTTACCATATTTTATGGTCGTTGGATTCATTATGTTGTTTGTTCCAAGTATGCCCTGGTTTGTGCTTACTTTTTGTGAGCTGCTCTACTACTTGTGGGACTTGGAGTTGTTCTTTTTTGCTCCCATGGGTTCCACTGACTTTTTGGTGATTTTTAGATCATTCTTTGGAGTTCCTTTGGAGCTTTATGCTTTTGTTGGAGGTGTTTCTAAATAGGTTTCTATCCTGGCCTTGGTGGTTTGGGATCTGTTATTCTTTTGGGTTACCTTACCTGATGTGAGGGTTATGGTGGATCATGTCGAGACTGTTGTTGTTGCTTCTTTGTGGAGATGGTTCCCTAGTTTTGTGAAGCTACAGGTTGATGACCTTCTTTTGCAGAGGTGTATTGTGGGAACTTCCTTAAAATCTCCTTTGTTCCTTTGGTGGTTTTGGAAACCCTGCCCTATTCTGTTGTGGGGGGTTTGTGCTTCAAGAAGGTTGCCTAGTTGGTGGAAGTAGTTGTTTCAGTCCTTGGGTTTGGTTGGGGGAGGGGGCTCTAGCCTATTGGAATGTTGGTTGCCAGCTCTCTCTATATTACCTGTTATCGTGGCATGGCTTGGAGTTGCCTCCTTCTTTGTGGGATTTTTTTTCCTTGGAAGGATCCCTTTGTGTTTGTAGTGGTTTTTATGTTTGTGGGATACTCTTTGTTGTTGGTTGCCCTGGTGGTGGATGGCGCTTTTGTTGAGGAAAGAGTTGATGGTTATACAATGTTGTGGACTAATTATGTTATTAGTTGGGAGGTTGTTTTTGTCCTTCCTATTTCTCCTTTGGTTTGGATTCCTTGAGAGGAGGTGGTTACCTATTTTGTTGGAGCTCTTGCTTACTACCTTTTTCTACAATCATTGTATTCAATAGAGGTGAATATTGCTCCTAGGTGGTGTTGGTGGTTGTAGAGATGGTGGGAAGTGCTTCTCTCCTTGATTGGTCCCTATTGAGGTGGTGTGTGCTTACTTTGGAGGGAGGTTTCTTTAGTGGTTCTTGTCCCCACTTCTTCCTCTCCTATAGAGGGGAGCCCCTTCCTTTTGAGGTGGTTTTGGGGTTGGTGTCTAGCTGGTTGGTGCAATTTGAAGATCATGCCTCAACAACATTTAGTGATTCTTGTTGGTGTAATTAAAAGTGTTGTAGCTTGTCTTAGGTCATAATTATACTTTAGTTAAGTTTACTTAGGGACCACATAGGAGGTAGTTGTAGAATTTTCACTTTTGGTGGATTTATTATGTTATTACTTTATCACATCCACCTTTGTGATACATCATGTGATTACCTTCCACCTTTTGTGGGTGATCCACCATTTGTGGTGATTATTATTATCACTTTTCCACTTAGGTGGAGGATGTCATTTCTTTCTGTCATAAGATTATGACATTTGTCATAATCTATGCCCTTCTCTGTACTCACCTTGGTTATATAACCAAGGGGTCTCTATGTACTTTGCATAGCTCATTACATTTTATTTGTATTATTGGTATGCTTTTATCTGTCATCTTGTTTCTATATCCCTTATGCTTGTGCTTTCTATTAGGCCTTTAGATCTTGGGCGGCTACCTTCATAGCTAATTCTTACAATTCTTACCCCTCTTTTGGAGGAAGTCTGTTAGGCTCAGTTTCGACTAAATTGAGTGAAAGGTCTGCTATAGTCCAGCTGTTGCAATTGGTTTATGGCTTGGTTGTCTTAGGAATTATTTTAGGACTTACTGTGTTATAGGTTGTTTCTGGGCTCAAGGTCTTTATTGTTCTTGACTTAGGACTGTTATTTGTCCTAAGGGTTCTATCAATCCTAGTTTTGGTGCCTATAATGAGTTGTTTAGTTGGTCATAGACTTAGTACTATTGTTGGTTTTGAGTGTGTTGTCACTCTTGGTTATATGGTGACCAGGTGTTGTTAGTTTCTGCTATTTTTCTACGATGTTTCCACTAGTGCTTTCTTAGCTTTGTAAAAGGTTCTTGGTCCTTTAAAAACCCTATTCTTCCTTTTTGGCCCTTGTGGCTTGTTCTATAAAGGGTACAACACCCTATAAATGTTGCTTATCTTATAAAAAACATAGAACTCTAGATCAAAAAAATCAAACTATTAGTAGACATGAGACTTCAAACGACTACAAAAAACCCACAAAAGCTAATGGGAAAGTGACATAAATATGACAAGAAAACACAAATGTTATTTAAAACCCTACAACTCTACTCAATTCACTTTTCATTTCAAACACTTGTGCTAACTTGAGCTTTGTGATAATATCCAACACAACTCCCAATAATGGCAACCCCAACTCTAGTCAATGTCACAAAGAAACCTTGACCTAAATACAAAATGTACCCATCCAAAGCCATGGACCTTGACATAGATGAGGCATTTTCAAGTGTTCTGATTGATGTGGTTTACATTAAGGATGTCAGGAAATACATTCATGAGCTAATAGCAAAAATTGGTTGCACAAAATTTGAGGAGCTGACGAAAACCTTACTTACTCTAGATCAACACTCATATTTGCCACAATATCAAGAAGAGTGAAGGAAACATCTTGAAATATAGAAGGATTACCTAGATTTCTATGATGATCACAACTAGGTTATATTAGTGCTAAGCAGAGTCCATGATCAATTCATTTATCTAGACAAACCACACCGTATAACAAAGGAAGCAATACACACAGTAACAAGGCTAAGCATGGTTGGGGAGGTCCCAACAAATAAAGTAGTAAAGAATGAATACATAATCCAAATTACACATGTAGCACAAAATGAGTGTAACCTAAGCATCCAAGTGATTACAAACCTTGGAGTGTTGTACACCACCACGAGTATTGCCTATAAAATTTACTATGCAAATAGGGAAGACTTTTTTATCACCACATCAATTTATATTGCATATCAGATGGTAGTAGAAGGAAAATATTTTGACCTATGTGAAGTGATGTGAGAGAAAATCATGGAGAATCTACAAAAGATAAAGACCTCCTACTACAATTTTCGCTATGACACACTCCTAATATGCCTAGCCTTCTATTTCCTTAATGATCTACTAGGTTTTAAAGTAAGATCATGGCAAGCACACCTATTGATTACCACCCAAATAAAAATGCATACCTACCAATTTTTGAATAAACAAACCTATATTTCCGCATACTAGGGATGAACTTCAAAAGTTTCCAACAACACATGCAAGCATGGGAGCAGATTCCCTATGAGTTCATAAAGTAGTTGTAGACACTTAAAAATGTCTTAAATGATATCATACACTCGAATATGATATACTAACATTGCTTCATCTTAAAACCTATCCTCTTTTCACTTAATTGATTAAATTAGCTTAGCTAATTAATTAATTATGTCATTTTCATCTATTAACCTAATTATTCTAATTGGGTTAATTTGGCCCCTTTCATGCTAACATTTCATCTTATTAAATTAAATACATCAAGTTATTTAATTTAAATCCCTAAATCCTCTTATTTAATTAAATAATCCTAAGTCATTTAATTAAATATCACAAATATTTCCTTTTCATTAAATAACCACTATTTAATGAATATCCTAATTCTAATTTGCATAATTAAAACCATTTAATTATCAAATTACTAATAAATCTAATTTCCTCATTCTGTAAGGGAATATTCCTCCTTGCACACATTACTCCAAAAAGGGAATATTCCTTTCCCTTTTGCACATTAAAATTTAGTTTTAATTAAATAAATATCTATTTCCCTCACCCATGAGAATATCCTAAAGAATATTCTTTCTTCACTCATTTGAAAGGAATATTCTTCTTTGAAATAAACTTACAAGACCTTTGCAAGTTAACTTTCTTGAAAGAAAGTTTTGAAAGTGCTATTGTTTAAGAATATGAACACTTGATTCTTTCTTGATCCATGTGATCATTGATTCTCATCCATTGATGAGAATCCTTGTTCCATGTTTCATCTTTCATCCAATTTTGACCATTGATTAACTTTTTTAACCTTAACCCTTCATTTCTCATTTTTCCTATAAATAGGTCATTTGGAGAGAAATGGATCCACCTTTAAAGAAAACTTATGTTGTTAAAATCACTTTCACTTGCACTATATTTAGCACTCTATTTGTTAATTACTTTTAGCTTACCACTTGCACTTCATTATCTCATTTCCACGGCCTTTCCACTGCAACATATCATAAATACATCCATTTGTAGCATACTGCTTAGGTTTTAATCTTTTTAACTTAAACTTCATTTAGACTAGCTTTGCATATACCCATATCAATCATCTTAGCATAAATCATGTTAAAATATCTTGCATCATGTTATTTTAGTTTTAAATCATGTTTTCATGCACATCTATCAATGGTTTCATTGATTCTCTTCAATAGAATCGATTGAAACAAGCTCATTTATCTATAGGATTGGGAAAGGGTCACCATTCCACATTAATGCGACACCACTCCCCCAATAGGATAAGTTTCAATGGATTAGAATAGGTGTTTTTAAAGTTTTCACGATTTAATATGTTAGTTTTAATGGATTCCTAGTTTAGTTTTTATTGATTGATCTTATTGGATTGATGTTTAGTGGCTTAAATACGCTTCAAATCCTCAAGGATCAAGTTTAGTCAGCCTATACTAATCTGTCAATCACATTTTGGCGCTAGAAGGAGGGCGCGAACTAATCAATCTAAATTTTTTTGCTCCAAATGGCTATTTTCCTTGTGTTTACAAGTATAGTGACGTTATTGATTATCCATTGACACATTTGATGATGCATCGCTCTACATCGACGCACCTATGATTTCAGTTTATCAACGCATAATTAAAATAGTGACGCGTAATTAATTTCATCACCACATTTTAATATAGCAATGCTAAATTGTTTTTTTAATGCAAAATGAATTCTTCTTTAGCAACACAATTGACCTCCTTGTTTATTGTAGAGGGTCACTATTGATTTTACAATATAGTTGCACATATCCTGTACAGTGATGCTATTGATGAATTTCAGTGACGCAATTGATTTCAGCATCGAGAATTGCTAGTAAATAGAACAAAACTTGATTTTTTGACATGTGTTTGAATTTTTTGGCTTTATCTTATCACTAAACATGTCTTTGACTTGTTGGTTTGGTTTTTTAGACTAACTGATTTTGCAGGTTTAGACGATAAAATTTGAAGTGAAGAAGCACTTTGTCATTAATTGTATAATTGTAACAATTGTTTTGACAATCATGGGGCAATTATAACCCATTTATGATGCTTTATTTCACATTTTAGGACCAAACTATATTTATTTTGGGCTTAAAATGAACATTCAAATTGGCTAAAATTGAACCCTCACATCATTATGCTTTTGTTATTTAAAATTGAACAATACAATCTAACACTTCAAATTATGCTAGTAATCCCACTTTTCTAAGGATTAAAATGAACATGTGATTGATTTGTTTATATATTATTACATGTGTATCCAACTCTGTGCTTTTGTACATCTTGCAAGGAAGAGAAATACACAATTCTACCTTTTGCTTAAAACCTTATCCTTCCTCCTCAAAAAGTTTGGCTAAGCAATCTTAGGTGATGAAAAGCATAAGAAGTGCTTCAAACATGCTACCTTTTAGATATTTTACTCCACCAGAGAGAGAAGGAATGACCCATGGTGCATTCATTTTCTAGATGCTATAAATAATCAATAGAATTCAAAGTCATTAACCTGAATCGGGCTGTGGTTGTCCCACATCTAATTTAACGTCACCCTTTAGTATCCTTTAAAATGTGTGTGTTAAACCCCTTAGATTTTCTAAGGGTTGGGAGGCCTCTTAATTGAGTAAATCGCCACGTGTATGGCACTAGTTTATCCTGAATATGGTCATTAAGATCCTTGTTTGTAGTGGCTAACCAAGTCTAATTCTAAAACGTATTTAGAGGTAGTGCATGGGAGTAGCACTGCACCCAGAAGTTACTTACCATGTCTGATTTTTTATTGAGGAAATAAAGCAAATGGGGAAGGGATTCCTCTGCTTAGTGTGTCAAGACGTTACATTTCCTTGACATAGCCTATTTTTCCATTTCATCTTCATGGATTAATCATATTTTCCGGTGATGGTAAGCCTACTAAGAAATACATACCCAATCTATCTAGGATTGTAAATACCAGGAGCTGTCAGTTCTGTTTGGTCTCCAAAAACAATTGGTAAACAAACATCACCAAGTTCAAAATTTCAAACCTCATCTAAGTGTGGATACCCTTTGACAAAAAACCTTAATATTAATGCTTGTCCCAGATCATTCTAGAGACTTCTAAATATTTTGGTTTACATCTCAACTGATACTCTAAAGTTAACCTAGGTAACTATGCTCCTAATCTCATCCTTTTCACAAATAGACTTTGTGAAATTTAAGGAGGTTTTTAACATAGACATTTAGTTTGAACTTAATCAAGATAAGTGTTTGTGATAAAAAGAAACTCATTTAAGCAAGATAAATTGACAAATTGAACCCCACATGACCATTTGGTGTTTGATCACTTCAGTTGAACAACCTAACCTTACACCCGCTATCATTCAACCAAACTTTGAACTAATTGAGGGAGAACAAACAAATATAATTTGTAGTATGAGATGCTTCACTTTTGAAACAAAAGAAACACCCATTCAGTGGAGAAACACAACATACATCTTAGACAAACAAGAGGAACAAGTTGGTATTGTGGCTAGAAGGCCCATATTAACACCTCCTACATGGCAATAAATATCCTCTTTTCCAAAATCTTGGGCTTCTCTAAATGATCTCTCGCAAAATCAAAATCCCCAAGGGAAGGTCTACATGTCGTCACTTCAAACTTAGGCATCGTAGTCCAAAAGCTATCAAACAACACCTTGTGGCTCTCTACCGCAACAGGAACCGTTTGGTAAGGAATTTTTATAGACATGTTTCAATGAATGATCAAGACATGTATGCTCAATATGAACCCCTCATTTAAGTCAGACATTGGTCTTTTTTACAAACTTAGGCTTATCTTAGATGATCTCACACAAAATCAAAATCCCTAAGAGAAGGTCTACATGTCACAATTTCAAAATTAGACATCATAGTGTAAAGTACATTTGGAGATGTGTCTTGAGAAATCACCGCAACCAAGATAGATCAATAAGGAGACACTTTCTACACTATTTCATGAACGAACCAAATTTACACATTTCATAATAAATTCTCCTTGATCATTGAGTCTTTAGGATTTGAAAAATTTAGAGGTCTAGCATGTTTCTCACCACCTTGGTCTTATCAAACAAAGGATAACTCTAGGTCAACATTAGGTCAAATATTTCATCCACCCCTTTATCAAAATCCAAACTTCACTTCATCAAACTTTGCAAAAATTTTGAACACACCAACACTTTTGGACTTAGACATGTATCAACCTAAATCCTAACTTAGCTACTTTGTATGTGAAATGAATCCTTTTCCATGTACCTAGTTAAGCTAGTTATCATCCTTGGACTAGTTTTTCTTGAAGGTCACAAGTCTACGCTAAATATTTCCAAGTTCATAAACATTCTTTATCCAAACATCCAATCAAACTTAAGTCAAAAAAAATTTCCCAAAACTTTTGCAAAGATCACTCCCCACATCATTCGCCTTTTCATCTCTCATTATCATCATTTCTCCAAAAAGACATAGAGCGTCCCTTTTACCCAGATTTGATTCAACTAGAGAGTTTAAACATTACAAATCTCAACACAACTCTCCCATAGGTGACCCAAAATTTATGGTAAAGACAAGATCACAACACCAGAGAATCATGGAGAAAACCAAAGTTACATTCACCTCAAGTGATCCCAATCCTCGAGAATTTGATCCAAGAAGTCAAGTTACCCCATTGCAACAACCCTCATCTCCATTAGGACCATATGAGATAGAAGAAATTATGAACAACCCATTAGAACTTACTAGGGAGGAAATTATGGAACATCGAGCCTTGGAAAATGTAGCTCCAATTTCCCCATCTTTTGTTGCGCAATCATTGACACAAGGCTTGACTTAATCCACCTTGCAAATAACTCCATTACTAGGGATAAATCAAACACCCATTCCTAGTCTTGCAACTAGTATCACTAAGGACTTTCACCATACTCTTTCATTTGAAAGCAACACACTTATGGTTACCCTAATTACCAATCCACCTCAAAACACTACTTGGACACCTACCTTTGGTGCTCTCCCCATCCCCGAACATCCCTTACATCAAAATAAATTGCTTCCACTTCATGAATCCATGACAACCTCAACATATCGAGGTCACCCATCTTCATCCACCCCCGTGAATACCACAAGTGTTCCCAACATCACAAAAGGAAGTGTTGGCCAAGTGTCTCAAATTGACCAACAAGGGAATGCCAACACCCTAACACAAAGCCAACCCTTAACACAAATAGGGACATCTTTATCCAACCACCCCATTGGTTCATCCACATCATTGGTTTCACAAAACACATCCACCCCATCCATCATCAACCCAAATCAAAACAATCCCTTGGTCACAAACCCCATCAACCAAGGTAACACCTTTAACACATGCTTAACGCAAGGAAATCCCTAAGACATTGGGCAAGGGAATAGTTTCAATTAATGGACTTGAGGTCCTAATGTTTCATTACCATCACAACACCTAATGGCACCATCAACATCTTTCCCCACGGTCCCTCTCACCATGCAAAATCACATGGGACCTCAAACTTACATTCCCCCATCCCAATCCATCATATTGCAAGGAATGTCAAACCAAGGGAACCCCTAACCTCTCATCAACAACCCACAACCCCATCAAAACATCAACACACAAAACCCATCATAGATATCCCAACAACCAACTGATCCTAAATTGCAAGCACATGCCTTAGCTCTACAAAAAGCACAACAGGCTTATTAACAAGTCGTCCAAAAACAACAAGAAGTAGCCCTAGTAGCACAACAACAACAAGCATTCCTAGCAGCATAACAACAAGAAGTAGCCTTAGTAGCACAAAAAATAGCCTTAGCAACACAACAACAACATCAATCCCATCAAGCGGCCTTAGCAGCACAACAACAATAACAAGCCCTAGTGGCGCAACAACAACAACAAGCCCTTATGGCCCAACAACAACAACAAGCCTCACTAGCTCAGTAGTATGCCCAACAACAAAAATAACAACAAAGTTCCTACTATAATCCTCAACAAAACATCATCAATACAAAAACGTTAGGAACATATACATCAACACCACAATCACCTTCACAATATCCCACACCACCGTACACACCATACAACACCTCATCATATCAAAATCCCATGTATAATCCATCTGTCATCCCACAATATGCAATGTATGTTCCTCCACCAAACCCGCAAGATGATGTAGCATCACAACTTAAGGAGTTATCACAAGAAATGTACAATCTTTGAATGGGCAAGATGAAGAAGTCCCATACACTGAACTTATGTCCATATCCATTCGATTGAAACATCGCAATGGTACCATTCCATCCCAGTTTTGAAGTCCCGAAATTTGATAAATACAAAGGGAGAGGAAGTCTTGTGGACCATATCAAAGAGTTTAACGTCATGTCTACAGAGATTGCCTACAATGATTTGTATTTGATGTGCCTCTTTCCATGAAGCTTGATAGGCCCAACTATTGATTGGTTTTCTCGATTGCCTCCAGGGATCAAAAATTTTCAATAAATCATTGATAAATTCATAGATAACTTCTCCTTTAACCTTGACATGGATGTGAGCTTAGAAGAATTGTATACTCTCACACAAAACAAAGGAGAATCTTTCACCAATTTCTTGCAACGCTGAATACAAAGAGCTAGCAAGAGTAAGTAGCCAATTCCTGATGAACAACAAGTGGGGATCATCATAGAAATCTAGATTTGGATCTATCCTTCCACTTGAAAATGCAATGCATTACCTCTTATGACGAGCTTTTCCCTAGAGCCCTCAACATTGAGAGAGCTCTAACCTCATAAGAAATACTCAAGCCTACAAAGACAACCTCCCATCAACTAGTTCAAATGACAAGCCTTGTGTCTGGGCTAAGAACAAGCATGTAAAAAATGATGGTGTGGTAGATGCTAAGGTGGTCATAAGTGCTCCTAGGCTGAACAAAAATCAAATAGCTAACGTTCAACCAATTGTGCAACAAACAACACCATCCCAAAACAATCAGATCAACAACACCAAAATGCAACAAAGATGAACCCTTGACAAGAACAACTATTCAAAATGCAAGTACACATAGTTATCATAACCTATTGAAACCATCATGAAAAATTTGGTAGATTCAAATCTAATAACGCTTCCCAACTTTTAAAACTACCAAGAACCATAGGATAAACCATCTTGGTACAACGAAAAAGATCTTTGTGACGTTTACAAAATAAAAGGACACAAAACAATGAACTTCATGAGGCTCAAAAATATTTTTCAAGATCTTATAGAGAGCGAAGCCATATCTATTGAGGTACCAATCGACAATCAAGATCTTAAGATATGCAAGAACCCTATGCCATATCATAGCAAAGGAAACAAAAATGGAAAAGCTAAGGATTACACAAATGTGCAGCATACCTATTCCAATGTAGTCACTTCCTATGACAGTGTCATCACTATCGCCACCATCAAAGGACCTAGTGTAGAGTGCGGGGTCACCACACAACATGGAAAGTCACCATCCAAGGAGTCCCATCTCAATGAATGCCACAACCTACTTTACCAACATCAAATCCTAGCAAGTACAATCTCCTAGATCAGTTTAAGAAGACCCCTGCATAGATTTCTATCTTGGAATTGTTGAGGCTATCACTTGCACATAGGGAGAGGAGGCTTTATCTTCATCATTTGTCCCTAATAATATTGATACAAAACAATTTCAAGCTATTGTAGGGGATATCACTAATCATCTTCTCACCTTCTTAGAACAAGACCTACCATCATAGCCATCTCAAAACCATGCTTTGCACCTTGAGGTCATTATTCATAAGAACAAGGTTAAAAGAGTCTTAGTAGATGGAAGTGTGATTTTGAACATTTGCACACTTTAGTTGATTAAGAACCTGGGCTATTCAGATGATACTATTGAAAAAATAAAGAGTACCACCATCAAATCATATGATGATCAAGAGCGGATATCACAAGGCATTGTCGCACTACCCATCCAAGTGGGACCCATCATTGCAGAGACTACATTCCAAGTGTTCGACCTTGATCTCCCCTACAACATCCTGCTTGGCTGACCATGGGTCCATGCCCTAAAATTTGTAGTTTCAACCTACCATCAATGTGTAAAGTTTCCTTTTAAGGACAAAGAAGTTACCATCCACATAGATCCTAAGCACTTTTACTACTGCAAGAACCATGACACCAAATTTTACAAGATATCCCAGATCCCTAAAAATGATGAAGAGCCTACACCATCTTCCTCATTTGTTAACCCATCATCTTTTGCATCTACATCATAAACAAAAAACACCCATTGTGCAGAACATTCTCGATATCAAAGTAATGATCCAGGATGATGGTCGTGGAAACTATAAACTAATGAAGGACACTTTTGTGTGGGGGAGCTACCTCTTTCTCCCAAATCTCATGGGAAACCCCAATCTATTAATAAAGAGGTTGAAACAATCAAAATGGCAACTACCACCTTCACCAAGTGGGGGGATTTGAACAAAGAAGATGTCAATGAGGAGGATTTCTCTAAACTCCTCTATCAGGATGAACGACCCATCCCTATTCTTCCCATGGAAGATGACAATAAAGGATTGTAGTTAATGAAAGGATGGGGGTACAACAAGAAAGAGAAACTAGGGCAAAATGACAATGGTTTGCTAGAACCCATTGTTCTTGAAAAACGTCCTAAAAATCTAGGCCTAGGATGTACTACTAGCGAGGTCACCCTTCTCGGAAAAGGTACTTCTGCTAAATGAGTTGAGGTGACCTTAGATGACTTCCCCCTTGATGTTGTTTACCTATTTGAGAATAACTCCCTCTTCATGATATCCACAACATCCTTCACCCTGATCGATCAACCGACTGAAATAAGCCTAGTATACCCACAACTCATTGACTTGGACCAATGAGGACCGACGATTCTAGATTTATTCAAAAGCGATGAAGTGATCTCAACATTCATGGGACTCCACAACAACTTACCATGGGAAGATCATAAAGCAAGTTTTGACATAGAGCTAGACATAGGGGCATACTATGGGGAGACGATCGAATCCTTCATTCACAAAATGGACAATATGCAACTAACATGCAAACCTTTGAGCGAAAACTACATTGTGGAACTCTCTGATCCTAAAATATTAAAAAGAAAGGATGTATTCAAGGGTGAAAATCTCTTTGAGGCGCCTGAGGATGAAGGATTTAATCTCCCCCTTAGTGTAATGCATCCAAAAAAGTCAGCAGTTCTAGTAGAAAAGGCCACTCCTGTCAATGTGGGAACAAAAGAAGCACCAAAGATCACTTTCTATGCCGAATCCTTGTTGGATGAAGAATAAAAATAACTAGCAATGTTCCTGAAAAGGGGAAGAGCTAATTTTGCATGGTCATACACTGATATTCCAAGGCTCGATACATAAGTGGGCATGTATCATTTAGCAGTCTACCTTGAAGCCAAACCAATGAAGTAGAAACTAAGAAATATGCACCCTCAAATAGCACTCTTGGTGAAACTTGGGTTAGAAAAGCTTCTTGACTTTGGATTTATCCAACCGATAGATTATCCTGAGTGGGTTTCAAACTTGGTACCAGTCTCTAAACCCACTGGGGGCATCAAAATATGCATAGATTTCAAAGACGTAAACAAGACATGCCCGAAGGATGATTTCCCTCTTCCTAACATCGACCTCATCGTGGATTTAATAGTAGGGCATGAAATGATATCCCTCATGGATGGTTTTTTCAGGCAATAATCAAATCATGATTTCCAAGGAGGATCAACACAAAATTGTATTCACTTTTCCATGGGAAACATAATGTTGGAATGCGATGCCATTTGGGTTGAAGAATGCAAGAGCAACCTATCAAAGAGCAATGACCCTCATCTTTCGTGGCATGATCCACAAAACAGTTGAAGACTATGTGGATAATATTTTGGCCAAGTCAAGAAAAATGAGTGAGTACATAGAAGTCTTAAGACCCATCTTCGAAAGACTCGAAGAGTACAAGGTATGGCTAAACCTTAAAAAGTGTCTTTGGGGCTACATTAGGGAAACTTCTTAGTTATATCATCTTGCAATAGAATTTGATCCAAAAAAATTCAAAGCTATCCTAGACATGGAACCACCACAAACATTAAAGCAAATGAGAGGGTTACAAGGAAGATTGCAGTCCATCAAAAGGTTCATGGCACAACTATCAGAAAAAATTCACCCTTTTTTGCATCTTCTCCATAAAGGAATAACTTACAAGTGGGATGAGAAATGTGACAAATCCTTCTAGCAGAATAAGGACTACCTATTGACACCTCTAGTGCTCATGCCACCGATACCAAACAAACCATTGATCCTATATATCTCAGCAATATCAGCTGCGCTAGGTGTTGTTCTAGAACATGATGAAAATGAAAAGGAAAGAGCTATCTATTACATCAGTAGGACCTTGGTGGGATATGAAATGAACTATCCATCCATTGAGAAAGCATGCTTAGCAGTAGTTTTTGCTTCACAAAAATTCAAACACTACATGTTGTCACATCAAATCAAGCTTATTGCAAAGATTCACTCGTTGAAATACCCGTTATCCAAAACAACTCTCACGAGGCGAATCACCAAATGGGTGATGATCTTGACTGAATTTGACATAGAGTAAGTGGAGCGCAAGGCAATCAAAGGACAAGTGATCAAAAACCAACTGGCAAAGGCACATATCTATGTGGAGAATCTATTAATATCTAAATTCCCTGACGAATCAATGTTCCTTGTTAATCTAATTGATCAATGAAAATTTTACTTTGACATATCATTTACCCAACATGGATTTGGGCCGGGTATTCTCTTTGTCACCCCTCAAGGTGATTGTATTCCAAAGTCATACAGGCTATCATTTCCATGGACTAATAACATAGTTGAGTATGAATCCCTAATCACAGGTCTAGGGATAACAATTCAATGGCAGATACAAGAGTTGAAAGTCTATGGAGACTCGCAGCTGGTTATCAACCAAGTGAATGACGACTACCAAACTAAGGATGATAAAATCACTCCTTACAAGAAGATGTCAAAGAGTCTCAAGGACCTTTTCATTGATATAAATTTTGAGCAGATTCCTCACATGAACAACCAAGCATCAGATCCTATGGCAACAATTGGATCATTATTAGACATGTTGCACAACGTCCTTCAATGTGAATTCTCGGTAGAACAAATTCTCATACCAACTTTTAAAATCTCTGAATTTGAATTCACGTGTTTCATTGTTGGTCTTGGATCCCCGTGGTATCATGATATATTCACCTACTTAAGCAGGGGAACCCTCCCATCTGATATCACTTCCAACCTTAAAAAGACCTTTGTTAAGAAGGCATCCCTATTCATGATCCTAGGTGATACCCTTTACCATAGAAGCATTGAGGGGACATTACTACGATGTCCTAACCAAGAGGAAGCCTTGACCGCTTTAACATAAGTACATGATGGCATATGTGGTTCCCATTCTAGTGGTATGAATTTAGTTAAGAAATTGTTGAGGATGGGGTAATTCTGGCCAACCATGGAAAGAGAAACCCATCAGTATGTCCAGAAGTGTGTCCAGTGTCAATAGCATGAAGATCTTATTCATGCTCCAGCTCAGGAGTTGCAACCAATGATCACACCTTGGCCTTTCTCATAGTGGGGGCTTGACCTCATGGGAAAAATTACTCCAACCTCATCTAATGGCCACAAGTTTATCATAACAACCACTGAGTACTTTACCGAGTGGGTGGAAGCCATTCCTAGGACTTGCATAATGAGAAAGTAAATAGCCAAGTTTATCTTGAATTACCTTATCTATCGTTATGGTGTTTTGCAAACCCTTATCTCAAACAATAGAACACCCTTCAAGAATCAAAATGTGAAAGAGCTATGTCAAAGATTCAACATCCATCATTGATTCTCTACCATGTATTACCCCAAGGAAAATAGTCAAGTTAATGCTACAAACAAGACCATTCTAAAAATCCTAAAAAGAATGGTCAATGAAGTTGGTCGTGACAGGAATCTGTAGTTAAATACCTCCCTCTAGGCCTATCAAACTAGTATCCACATGCCTATAGGTGCAATCTCATTCTCCTTGGTCTACGAATCAAAATCCATCTTTCTTATTGAGGTTGAGCTTCCATCACTACGAGTGTCACTACAAAACCTAATCACTAATGAAGAGTACAAAGTATCTTGGTTGGATGAGCTAGAATTATTGGATGAGCATCACCTCAACACCCTTGATCACTTGCAAGTATACCAAAAATGAATGAAATAGAGCTATAACAAGAAGATCAAGTATCGGTCTTTCCAGTTAGGGGATCTCATCCTAAAACAAAATATAAAAAATCTTCCAAATCAGGATAGTAAAGGAATGTTTGAGCTTAACTGGTTGGGTCCATTCATCATCACAACAAGTTATGGATCAGGAGCATATTGATTGTCAATGCTTGAAGGTGAACCCTTGCAAGAATCGACCAATAGTCTACATCTTAAAAAAATTTATGCCTAGGCTTGAAGGGTGTAGATCTGAAAATACAAAAAAATCAAAAAATCAAAATCCAAAAAAATGAGAAAAATGATTGAAAAAAGTAAAGAAAAACAATCATCCTCTAGTGAAAACCACTTCGGTGGCATTTGACAAGTACCTTGGTGAAAACCTGGCAAACCAACGCCTCACGTAAATAAAGCACATCCATCTATTCTTTGGCTCTTTATCCTATCATTCTTTGCATCACATCCATCCATCACATCATTCATCATATTGATTCCATCACCCATCCACGTCCATATCATAGCTTGATGTTGCGAAGTATCGTATCCCCTTAAGTACTACTTGGAATATTCCTAAGGTCAGCCTATCCTACCTTTATTGAGGTAGTCTATCGCATCACACTAGGGGCAATTCATTCTGGATCAGATCGAGTTCTTGTATATCTTAAGGTTATTGGAAATCTCATCAAAAATCCCAAAAATATTCATAAAACATTCATCAGAAAATCCAAAAACATTTTCAATATACTATAGAGCTAAAATCCCAAAACATCCAAAATCTTGTACAACTAAAATCCAAAAACATTCAAAAATTGTAAAGTCAAAATCCAAAACATCCAAAACACATCAAAATCCCTAAAAAGGTCAAACATTGAAAATACAAAAATAGTACCTTGTCGAACTACGAGTCTCTGAGCTTCAATGTAGGCAAGGCCATCATTGATGTGCCCTCGAGACACCATAGGCTAGTCCTTTAGGAGTCTATCATAATAAACTGACAATCCATCAACTGTTCATCTTCATCTTCAAATAAGTCGAGTCAGTTGAACTATGTGGTCTCTACATGTATGACACAGGCAAGGTTAATCTTTAATAAGCCCCTGAGGCCCCTGGGATAGTCTTTTAGGTTAGGTTCTTGGTCAAAAATCTCAAAAAACCCCTAAACATTAAAATATTGAAAATATAAAAAATAATTAAAAACTGAAAAACACAAGAACATTGGAAAATCAAAAAATCCCAAAACATTGGAAAATCTCAAAAATCTCAAAAACATTGGAAAACCTTGGAAAACCCTAAACAACCTCAAATAACCAAAAATATAAACATCCACATAAACTTTCAAAAAGACCAATAACAACCTCAAAACATTTCAAAATACTAAAAAACATTGAAGTATTTCAGAAAATCCAAAGCCATCCATTCCATCTCACTTTCACCCGCAATAAAACTTCACCCATAATAAATCAATTGTCACCTTCAACCTTTGGCAAAACAAGTAGAAAGCAAGTGTCGCAAGTCGTAAGGTGAAAAACTAAGAGTCAAAATCTAAAGTCTAAATCATAGGTAAATGCATTAGTGAAGTTTATATCAATGGCTTATCACACACCTTCATCCTAATCAAAACACCTGATCAACATGTCCTAAGATGCATCCTTCCTACAATGGACATCAACATCATAAATCAACTTAGCTAAATTAAACAGGCAAGAGATATAGATAACATTGACTATTTGTCTTTGATATTTTCTTATGATTTATCTTATTGACCCATTCTGAGGACCTCTCGATGATGTATATCAAAATGATTTAGAGAGAAAGGAATGGGGCGTCCATCATTATCTTTTGTTTTTTGTGCTTGTGGATATTCTTGTAAAATAATCTTGGTGCATACTTGCTTAGTTGTGTGTAGGGAAGTTGTTTGGGGTAGATTGTTGACTATTGCATATGCTTTGGTATGATATATTCTAAACTTCTAAACTACATTCCAATGATGTTTTTGTATGTCAAGGATGTGAACAAGAACTATCCTATATGTTTGTAGAGTCAAAGTTCATTACACTAGATACAACACCGTATTGGTTATTAATACCTTGATGCCTCATGTCTATGTGTTATATCAAACATAAGGAATGATGAAAAATCCTAATCCCAAGATATGAGCACATCATCATCATCTCTCATCATTGTATCTAATAAAGTCTCGGTGGATTAAGGACTTGTTGGAATTTTTGAATCAATCATGAAAACCAATGGTCAAATTATTCATTTAATTCTTCTATCTTCTTTCCATGCTAACCCTGTATCATGGCAGTCAACAAAAACATCATCAATGCATCCATATTGCATCCACAAATCATCAGGATGAATACATCTTGCATCATCATCATCATCTCATAATATGGAAAAAACATATTTCACTGCAACATCATTATCATTTAAGTTGTGATGAATAATATAGATTTGTTATTCTAAGCATCCTAAATATCATTGCATTATCATAGCATAAGTACAAACTTTTGCATAAGCATACATATCATGAACATTCATATACATCCATATACATACATCATTATCTCATAAATGACATAGAAAAGTACGCAAAAAGAAATGCATCCATATCATTTGCATAAGCATGACATTTGCATATCATAGCATCCATCCCATAACATGTCACAAAAAGATACTA
Organism: Sequoia sempervirens; assembly: GCA_007258455.2. Taxonomy (NCBI): domain Eukaryota; kingdom Viridiplantae; phylum Streptophyta; class Pinopsida; order Cupressales; family Cupressaceae; genus Sequoia; species Sequoia sempervirens. The sequence goes on from VDFB02266651.1 coordinate 223,486, forward strand.
AAAAAGAAGTGCATCTATCCATTGCATTGTATTGCATTGCATCACATCGCATATACATCACATCATCGACCATCATTGTATATCACATAAACATAAACAAGAGAAACACATCACATCATATCACATCATATGCATCCATACATTCATGAGCATGAAATAAAGAGAACATCACATATCGAATTTGAATCCTCTCGTATATATATATATATATATATTGGTGACTATCATGATACAATATATGAATCAATGTTTGTCTATCAATCAAAAGTACAATATCCACGAGGCTATCAAAAAGGAGCCCATGAATGTGTATCTGTATAAATAATTGGGAAATAATCAAAAAAGTGTCTATGCAAGTAGGCTAGCCTTGGTGGTTGCTCGACTCACCCCTAATTGATGGTTGATCCTCTACTCTAGGTGGTGCTCTACTCTGCTGTGAAAAATTAGGTAGTCTCATCGTCTAAGGAACATCTTTGTGGTAGTGCATGTGGTAATATGTAGCCTTCGTAACTGCCTCTCTATACAACTGAGTAGATACAGTCCAATCCTGCGATACAATTGTCACTGCCTCCAACTATTGTCTTCGCAAAATCTCCTAGGCTAGATGTATGTCTAGTTGTTGTCACAACTGGACCTTGTGATCTCTTTGTGTAGTCATGGCCTAAAGTTGCTACTACAATTGATCTCACTCTACTTGTAGTTGATCTCTCTTAACTGTAATGACCTATATCTGTGCCTGTAACTGGGCATCTAGTTCTATAGGTGGAGGAAATGGTGGTGCCCCCAAAACCTGTCCATCATGCTCGTCTTGTCACCCTGGCAACTGTGCCTAATTTGGCTATTGTTGGCCTCTACCTCGACCACCGTCCTTGCCTTCGACTCGGTCACCATCTTAACCTCAACCTCTACCTTTTCCTCTACCTTTGGGGTATGCCCCTACTAGATTTGTTAGGCATGTAGGTGGCTTGAACCACACATCATATGTTGGGGTAGTCCTCGCATCTAGAAGGCCTTGATCATATGCCCACAGTTGTGGGATGAGTTTCTAAAATCATTAATCGCTACAATGGGATCAATAGGGGCTCCCCACTATACCTCTCTCAGAGCTCTGGAAAAATGGTAGTATAATCATCTATTGGCACATCCTGTACCTCCCCAAACTATTGAGCAACACGGTTAGGGAGGTATCGCTCAATGATCCTATAATCTCTGCCTTGCATGTACTGGGTCTAACGAGAAAAATCTAGCTGTTGTTGATCATCGTACCATCATGGATGTTGTAGCCATGACCTCCATATGAAAACCATCATGTTATCAATGACACAATGCCAATATGGAAAACATATGGGGCCCATGTGTTTCAATGTCATTGACACCCTGTACTGGAAAATGACAAGCTTGTCCTCATAGATATCTATAAGAAGCACCAAGGGCCTCAAAACTACAATGTGCTCGTATGCCCATATATGAAGCAGAGTCACACCTTCTCTGATGCTCCTACCCTCTCGGTAGATGGCCTTGTGGATATCATGGCACAAGGAGGCAAGGAGAAGTGAACCCTAGGCATACATAATGTCCATTCGGATCATCCCCTCCGACACCAAATCCCATCCGAGAATGAAACCTTTGCCTCATTGGTTTGGAGCAACAATGCCACAAATCAAGGCTATAATGAACAATTTGAATGTATCCACCTAACCACAGTAAAAATCCAGATCAATTTGGGAGCTAATCGAAACAATTGACTATTTGTATAGGAGGGAGAGACATGCATCTCTCCTGGCATTTAGGCACCTAACCACAGTAAAAATCCAGATCAATTTGGGAGCTAATCAAAACAATTGACTATCTGTATAGGAGGGAGAGACATGCATCTCTCCTGGCATTTGGGTCATAAATGACAAGCTCTTTGTGGATAGGCAATCGTAAAATGTGCCACACATCCTCTAGTGTGACAATCGCCTCTCAAGTGGGAAAGTGAAATGAAGAGGTCTCGTTGTGCCACCTCTCAACCAACACCATCATCATAGTGAGATGGGTTCTAATCTCGGGTAAGAAAGCAATAAAGCCCAATCCTAGCCTACCCAGCTGCTCCACCTCCAAATCGTTGAAATATCTTATAGCTGCCAAAATGTTAGATCAGTGCTCTCGCGACATCAATGGGGGAGGATCCTCCTGCACGCATCATGCACACAATGTCAATTGCCGAAAAATTCAAAAAATTGATCAAAATTTGAGACTTTGCATCCAAAACATCAAACGCGTCTCTCAAATCAATAACGTCATTGATTTTTGGGTGCATCGCTATATCAATTTCAGGGGTGCATCACCAATTTGGCGAAGTGCGTCGCTATGCTCAATAGTGAATCAACATTATGATGCGTCACTGAACCAAAAAATAAGGTGCACTACTAAACTAGGGGTGCGTCGCTATAAAATCAATAGTGGCACTTCCAACACTTCAAATGCATCGCTATATAGTGACACGCCTAGAGACCTAAATTTTACCCCCTATTAATTGCACCTAAAAGCAAAAATTTAGAGAAGTTTCGAGTCACATACCCGAGGTCCTACGTTTACTCACCACTGGTACTCTTGAACTCACTCTGAAAAGTGAAGAGGAAGCACTCGTTGTGCCATTTCGTCTAGAGGTTAGAGCTCAAAAGGTAAAATCTCTAAGGTGTGAATGCACAAATAAATTGAAAGTGACCCTTCATCACTTATTTAAGCCTAAAAATTAGGGTTTTTTGCCCTAATTTTAGCCACAATCTAGGGTTTTAGCCTATTTTCACCTTGTGCAATCTATTTTGAGCTATTTTTTTGTATTTCTAAGGCCATTTTCTAGGGCCTATTTTTGCACCTAAGTTAACATTTGACCTTTGTCAAGAAATCAGCCCAAATTTCAAAATTTTCGCCCGATTTCTCAAGGGGGTAGGGAACCAACCTATTTCCTTCTACTAGGGCAATAGTGGGGCATTCGAAAAAATAAAGAATTTTTAAATTTTTGATCTGAGCAATAGTTTTAATCTGAACAACATCAGTCTTTAAACCAACGTAACAGGTACCTCACTTCAAAGAGGGGCAAAATGTAGACACTTAAAAATGTCTTGAATGATATCATACACTTGAATCTAGTATACAAACATTGCTTCATCTTAAAACCTATCCTCTTTTCGCTTAATTGATTAAATTAGCCTAACTAATTAATTAATTATGCCATTTTCATCTATTAACCTAATTAATATAATTGGGTTAATTCACCCCCTTTCATGCTAACATTTCGTCTTATTAAATTAAATGCATCAAGTTATTTAATTTAAATCTCTAAGTCCTCTTATTTATTTAAATAACCTTAAGTCATTTAATTAAATATCACAACACTTTCCCCTTTTTCATTAAATAAATAAATTATTTAATGAATATCCTAATTCCCCTAATTTGAATAATTAAAACTTTATTTAATTATCAAATTACTAATAAATCTAATTCCCCCCCACTTGCAAGGGAATATTCCTCCTTTGCACATTCCTCCAAAAAGGGAATATTCCCATGTAATATTCCTTTACACAATTTAATTTGGTTTTAATTAACTAAATATCTAATTTCCCCCTCACCCATGAGAATATCCTAAGGAATATTCTCTTTCTTCACTTAGAATATCCTAAAGAATATTCTCTTTCTTCACTCAATTGAAAAAAGGAATATTCTTCTTTATAACAAACTTACAAGACTTCTTGTGCAAGTTAACTTATAAGACTTCTCGTGTAAGTTTTGAAAGTGTGTTTGTTTGGAAGAATATGAACCCTTGATTCTTTCCTTGATTCATGTGATCATTGAATCCACGATCCATGCCTCCATCTTCCTTGCTTTTTGACCATCGATTAACCTTTTTAATCTCAACCCTTCATTTCTCATTTTTCCTCCAATAAATAGGTCACTATTTGGAGACAAATAGCTCAACCTTTTAAAAGAAAACTTATGTTGTCAAAATCACTTTCACTTGCACTCATATTTAACACCTTTTTAGCATCATTTTAGCTTAAATTACTTGCATCATTAGCTTAGCTTCCATTAATGACTTCCATGGTAACATAAATGCTTCCATTTAGCATATTGTGTAATTAGGGTTTTAATCATTTTAGCTTAAACTTCATTTAGATTAGCTTTGCATATACCCATATCGATCATCTTTGCATAAATCATATTAAAATAGCTTGCATCATGCTATTTTAGTTTTAAATCGTGTTTTCATACACATCTATCAATGGTTTCATTGATTCTCTTCAATTGAATCAATCAAAACAAGCTAATTTATCCACAAGATTGGGAAGGGTCACCATTCCACATCAATGCAACACCACTCTCGCAATAGGATGAGTTTCAATGGATTATAATATATGTTTTTAAAGCTTTCAAGATTTAATATGTTAGTTTTAATGGATTCCTAGTTTAATTTTTATTGATTGATCTCATTGGAATGATGTTTAGTGGCTTGAATACACTTCAAATCCTCATGGATCAAGTGTAGTCAACCCATACTAATATGCCAGTCACAACAATATATTAACAATCACATTTCTGGTGGATAAAGAAAGACTATACCTACATGGAGGTAGTGGAGCCATGAACAACTTCAATTCCTAAGCTCTTGTATGAGATCTTGCAAAAGGAGGTGAATGCCTATGCCGTAAACATCCTCAAAAAGCCAAAGGATCTAAATATGGAAAGATTTGACACCTACAAGGAAATCATTGACCAAATCCATAAGAAAATTTTGAAAGAAAAGTTTGAGAAGAACAAAGAGCAACTACCAAATCAATGGGGTGTCCCACCAAAAGCTATGACAACACCAACTCTAGAATTATTCACACCTACCACATAGAGATCTGGTAGATTGCATGAAGCTATGAGTGCCCAATCTATCAGTTTGACATCCTCTTCCCAAATAGTCACAACATTGAATGTTTAAGAGGTACAAGAGGTAATAGAGGGACTAATGCAAATGAGTGTGGAGAGGAAATGCCATAAGGGAAGGCCTAAACAAGTGGTGAAAAGAAAAATCATCACTTCTATGGTAGAAGAGGGAGACGGAGAAGAGGTACATAAGCCTCCTCAAAAGAGAAAGTGGAAGGAGCAAACAATTCAAATCCAACAACCAAAGGTAGAGCAACAACCACAACCCCACATCGACGTGATGGCGACCACCAATGCCATCATCTATCATGGTATGCTTTTGCAAGTTTTGTTTGATGTATGAGGATGCAAATCTAACAAATAAAGATCAAATTATACAAATTTTAATTATGTATGTATTAAAGTTTGATAAAAGCCTAAAGGAGGTCATCAAAGACTTCCCACAAGATATTATTACCACAATCTAGGAAATAAAGGATAAAGCCCTTAAAGAAGAAGATGAGATAAGAAATAAGGCAAGAACATAAGTAGGATTGGGTCTCACCCTAGATAAAAAACAATAGATAATACAAGCCCAAGCCCAATAATTATGGATAAATCATAGAATAAACACCATAATGGGGGGCCAACCAAAAGAGATAACCAAAATCCAAGAGGAGACCACCACACTTACACAACAAATAATGAATTCCATGCTGGTAGAAGAAAGGGGGAAGCTGCAAGCCACACCATCACCCTCTCCAACAAGAATTCCACCACATACCTATGTGAAAGAGGAACAAACACAAGAACACACACATGAAGAGGAGGAAGAAGTAAACATATTAGTTTCTCCAATTCAATCCATCAAGAATTTCCTGGCGCAACAAAAGCAACTCCAACCAACACCTATTCCAAAAATGATACAACTTCTAGTAATAGGGTCACAAGTCAATATGGTTAACATTTTGCTACTACAAAACCTAAAACTAGGGATATCTTCCATGCTAGCATAAGGGAAGAAATTTTGCAGCAACACGTGGAGAATGCAAAGTAATTGGAAGAAGTGGTACAAACCTTGCAGAGCTCCATCCTGTAAATGTGAATGGACACCTCCCTTCCTCTCTTAGAACAACTCAAACAATTAGTAGACAACCTCCAAGTAGACTTAAGAGCTCAAAAAGACAAAATCAAACAAAGGCCCATGAGGAAATTTTTAAAAATAAAATAGAGGAAGCTACAAAGAAAAGTGTGGTAGGTCACTTTGAATTAGAAAAATAGATAAAGAAAGTGGATAGTAGCAACACAAAGGCTAATGTACTCTACCAATTTTGTCTTTAATGGCCTAGCATTACCGGAACACTCAAGGATTATATAACATAGTTGGAAGACCAAATAATGCAAGTTGCAACCTCCCATGATCCATTAAAAGATATGGATGGAGCAATAAGGGCCCAGTTGGAGAACACACACACTCAACTACAATAGTTGCACGATCAAAGGGAAAGCATAAAGGTGCAAGTAAAATAATTAAGAGACAAAAAGCATCAATATTGCACACTTATGCAGAGTATTAGGGGAAGCCAGAGCTTCCGCACTATAATACAAATCCCTACAACTCCTATGGAGGAAAAAACTATATAGATAGAAACACAGGGACACATATGAATACTGCAACAAGCTAAACAACAATGAGACACAACACTGGTGTAGTTGAAGATGATCTACTAACACATTCTCCTAGGGAACTGAAGCATACCTTGAGGAAAAGACAATTTTGAAATGGGGGATGATGTTGGTAGGGTGCAGGAGACAAAGTAGAACCTATAACAATCTACTACAAAGCAAGTGTGAAGCATCTAGTCGACAAGGGAAATAAGTTAAGGGGTAACATAGAAGGGTCATGTCTCTAAGAGAGACTACACAATGATATATGTATCTAATATATGACATAGTAGGAGATATAAGATAGATATATACAGATAGAGGATATAGAATATAACATATATAGAATGGAAAGAATTGTAATGAAAGCAAAGACTAAGACTTGTTGTAATGATTATATATATATATATATATATATATATATATATATATAGAGAGAGAGAGAGTTACATGGATTCAATGGATATGTGTGTTATGAATGATCTTTGTCTAATTTTTGTATAAACTAGTATTAGATAAGAATTCCTTATTGCACTTACTCATTTCTCCCATTGTAACCTACGGGGTATAAACTAACTAGTTTAGGGCCACTAGGGTATAGATCTTCGAGTTGTACTTTCCCATTCCCTCTGCTAACAAGAGTCATGTCAAATTTGGTCTTCCCTTTCTTGTTCACTTGGTATGCCTCTTCCTCTCCATAGGTGAAGACCACTCCCTTAGCTGAAATCTCATTGAATTTTCTTGTTAGCCATGAATTCTCTAGATATCACATCAAGAGATGTCACTTCTTCCTTTTCCCAATTCAAGGGTAGGATGGGTTAGTGATATACATGGTCTTTATCATATGCCTCATACAACACTTTCCCATCATTAAACAATTGGTCAAGGTGTGGATATATCCCAAAGGCCTTTATTTAGAATATAGTTAATATGCAATATGTTTGTTTTCTAACTTTATGATCATCTACATAGTCTGACTAGAAGTCCTCAAGATGAGGTACATGCTTCATACGAGCCCTTATTTCCTTCTTCATCTTTCCTCTAGGGTCAAAGGAATTGCATGTTGTACCTTTTAAGTTCTAGATTTTAACTCTTTGCATTTGATATGGATGCACATACATATGCACCTATGATGATTGAGAATTGTATCCCTACCTCATGTTTCTCCCTTAGCTCCTTTTGTATTTCACACAACTACCTTATGAGATCCAAGAGTATGATTTCATCATTTGGGTATTTAGGCTATCTATAAGGAGCAACAATAAACCCCTCCATTCTAATGTATGTGAACCTTGGAAATTTTATGATCTAGCTTTCCACATTGTTGAACCACCTTTTATGACTTAAGTGATATCCTTTTTTTGAGGTTTCCTTCCAAGGTTCTTACTACGTGTATTAAAAATGCATGCACTAACCCTCTTGAGTGTGAATCATTGTCTTTGTAGGTCAGTTGAGGAAAGCAATTATAAACATTCATTTGTCCAATTCCTCTTCCATCTATTCCTTTCTTTGTCAAGATCAAGTAGATAACCTTCTTGACTAAGTATATTAAGTAGGTTTTCATGTGAAAATATTTCTAGAGTCTTGGGCCTTGGACAACTGCTCATGAAGGTTGTCACTAATCAATTTTACCCAATGTACTATCTATTTGTCTACAAGAATGATTTGACATATTGGAACATCTAGGGTGTAAAAATGGAGACAACTAGGAATCCCATAATTCTACTCGAGAGTGTAACCATGTCCCTAATTTAAGGTTAGATTTAACTCCTGATTATTATTTTAGGGAGCTTTGAAATAGCTTTCCTAGGCATTACGATTCATTATTTATTATTTTCTTTCAAATATATATCTAGTTGTTGATTGTAGTAATGGAGTGTTGGTGCCATGGTTAGATGTACCAACTCTACATGATAGGGAAGATGGAAGGTTTTTGTAATGGGAGTTCGAATTATATCTATTATCTCTCTTCCTCTAAGAGTCATCACCTCTCTACTATATTTGTCATATGCCATTACATATGCTATCACCAACTTAGGACATTTTACAAAAACAGTGAAGCTAGCTAATTGAGTTATCACATTTGTACCATCTATTGGGCTTTGCTAGAAGTGATGTCTCTAAACATTTTTGTCTTAAAATCCTTCGTATCCACATGTTTGAGGTTAGTGTCCTTATTTAAAGCTAGATGTCCCAATGTCCATATTAACTCCATAATTTTTCATGTCTTAAATTAAATTTAAAAGTTAGAATGGTTTTCCTTGCAAACTTTGGGTATTGCTTTTACATTTGCATGCAAGATAGAACTAGACTACTAGTCTTTTGGGCTTAAATGACTAATGGGGGAAGTACTATGAAAGTTTACAAACTCACAAAGTATATTAAGAAAACACTTTACACCTCAACATGAGAAGTCCAGGGATTCAATAGTGGTTGGGACACCAAGCCTAAACCTAATATTTGAAAGTTCCTGAGAATCTTGTAATAGTAAACCTCACATTTTCTTGAGGAAAAATTCTCCAAGATTTTGTAACAAAAAAATTGAATTTACCCAAGCTTGCTAAACCTTTTCAAAAGACCAAATTATCTCATGAAATCCAAAAAAATGGTCGAAATGAAGACTAAAGAGAAGATGACTCAGTTAGAGCAACTTAAAACTAGACAAAAGTAAAAGACAGGGTCTAAGTTTTGCTAAAAACAAAATGGAGCATGTGTGCAAGACACAACATACTTGAACACCCATTCCATAATATAGTTTCATGATAGTGGATCTCCTATGAATCTACCAATTATTACATGCTCATGAAGATTTTGTGCTATCTCCCCATCAAATCTTGCAATCAAGAGCATATTTACATTACCCTCCTTTCTTTTATTATGTTCCTGCATTCATATTCTATTTTCATTCCCTTTGTGAGGATTTTGAGATTGCTTTTTTCTGGGCATGTTCACTATTTTTTGAAAATTTATTTTAGTTACTTTATTTAAGTAAATAAATATATAAATTGTTTATGTTTACTTTTTAAAAATGATTTATTGGTGGTGAAGTAAATTGAAGTGCATATTCCTATGATGTATGAGTACATTTGTAAGTGCAAGTCTTTGAGCTTTTTGTTGAGACTTTTCTTCCCCTTCTTGACTTCCCTAGTTTTTGTTGTTGAAATTATTTTTGGTTTGTAGGTACAAAATTTTATGGTTTATTTTTTTAAATAACAAATATTTTCTTTGTTTCATAGACTTCTAACTTAAACATCAACGATGATGAGAAAGATTTGTGGTTTGTGGTGATGGACACACAACCTTTGACTAAAGGTTGCAACCTTTGTTGACCTTGCTACCAAAGTTCCATATGACTTTAATAGTCTTTTCTTTAGCCATAAAAATATCACCACCACTCATTTCTAACTAATTTTTTCCTTCTTCTACCTCCCCCCCCTCATTCTGTGATATATATACTTATTGCTATGCACACCAACCCTTACAGTGATGAGATTGATTTCAAACCACTCTTACTCCGATGCCAAGTATATATACATCGCTTTCAATTTTCTATTGGCTCATCCATTGCATTCCTCAAAATATAAGTGTTGGTAGAGAAATAGATAGAAGATTTTTAATGTTCACAAGGCCAAAAAAATCTATGGGATAGTGAACCCTACAATTTTTTCTTTTTGAAGTGCTAAGTTTATACTATTTAATTTGATAACAAATTGCTCTATTTTCTCAATCAACTCCTTGTTGAACAAATCTATTAATACTTTATATTCCCAAACAAAATATTTTTCTAGTTTCTACTATTCCAATTGTACAAAAAACACAAACTCGATCTTCCCAAACTCCTTTTAACCTTCTTTACTTATCCCTTCTACTCCAAAAATGATGAGAATTAATCTTTAATTGAAATATTAACCCTTAAATAAATTTTTTTGAATGTTGAAAGTAGAATTAAACTGGTCAAGATAATAATTCCACCGTTGTATTCCATTAAAAAACATTCCACCAAAAGAAATACCGGACTTTCCAAATTTGACGATCGCAAGAATGTTTATTTCCTCTGCACAAAAAATAAGAATAAAAATTTCCCATCAAATTTAACCTGTAATTTTTTTGCCTAAACCTATACCATAAAATTATCTCCAATATAACCCACCTTTCTTTTCAACAAAATCGTACCCTTTCAGTTCAGGAAGCGCCATGCTTGTTCTAGATCGGGGGTTAATGGTAGAATCGAATAAGTTTCTTGGAAAAATCGAGTAAATAAAAAACAAAGCAACAGCAAAAATGTCTGTTCGCATGCTCCAGAAGGTGCTCCGGGAGCAGGAACAATTATTAACTCGTCAGGAGAATGAGAATGAAAATGATTCAGATGCTGACTCAATTGATTCCCGACCCACACGTCCCGTGGCAAACCCTTTTGACCTTCTTGATGCAGAGGTAAGCTAATTTAACCTTTTTTTAAAGTCTATTTTGGAACTGTAAATCACGGGCACACATAAATTTTGTATTATGTTTGTGTTTTGAATTTAAATTAATACCAATTAAGTGAGACTTGGGTTAGGACTGTGTTGTGGAGCGAAATGAATGGTTTGATGGTTGGAAAATCTTTTTTTTTTTTTGAATTTCAAAACGCTCTCCATCCATGCCAAGAGTGAATACAATTTGCAGTTTTTTGTTTTATTTGAAAGGAGATTTAATAAAATTAAAGAGGGCAAATTTCCCTTTTTGGATTAACCTTCAGCTTGCTTGCCGCGACTAATGGATATTTGCTTTGGTGTAACTTATCTGGGACTTCGACGTGGCCTTGTTTGTTGGGGTATGCAGTTGCTCGGGTATTGCTTTGTTGGGTGTGGAGCATGTTGTACCTAGTGAGTTAAAAGTGGTAATTTCCCAGTTTCCACACCATCATGTCTCCCATGATTTCAGCCTGGAGCTCTGTTATACCCCAAAGTTTTATTACTTGAGCTCATCGATCTCAGACATTTTTTTGAGATTTATTGAGCCGAGAAAATTATGTTATTGTAATATTGCGTGTAATACAAATTTACTAAAAGAAATTGGCAAACACTTACATACATTCGTTACTTGAATCGCGATCATCAATATTGCATCTCTACGGCTGAAATGTATCCTTTAAACCTCTCTAGATCGACAGAGATCTATATTTTGATAAAAATGCTAGAAAAAGATTATGGGAGCAAGTCTTTCCTCTCTACGAATATCTTGGAATGTGACTTCATGTACATAATGTAATACATTGTAATTATAGTCGGAAATGTGTAAAATTTGAAAGGAAAAAAATCTAGAAAAGCAGGGAATAAATTAATTGAATAAATCAGTAACTTAAAATCCAAACAAGACAGTAGCTTCATCCTTCATCGAATAAAACACCAGTAACTAATAGTGAAATTGCATCATCAAGATTAGGAAGTCAAATTATTAATTATCGGTATGGCAATTTGAGTATGGAATTGTCTTGTATGATATCTATGATTATCAATGTTTTGGGTAACTTCAACATCCAAGTGTTAGGAATGACGAACTCTACTATCCAAGTACTTTGAATGGTTACTCCAACATTTGAGTATCAGGTGTAGCTACCCCCAAAATATCTGATTACTAAGTAAAACTACTCCCAACTATTCAAGTATTGGGTACAACTAACTTGAGGAATCAAATGCTGGTTACTACTACCTTATGTTCTCAAACCCACTCACCCCAAGTATTTGGTCCATTTACTTTGACTGTGCAAGTACTGAGTACATCTACTCTAATTACCCAACTATCAAGTTCATTCCTTCCTACTTATTGGGTAGGTGTATCTAGTTACCTAAGTGTCAGTTATGCCTACCTTGTGTATTGACATTGGGTACCAAATACTTGGGTATTGGTTCCTATACCTGAGTTCTTGATTATCAAGTTTCAAACTTTAGATAACTTTGTCATGTCCTCTTTTCAGAACTAAAGAATTAACAGTATTTTTAAGTGGGTCCGATCGCTTTTGGCCACTTAAAATATTATTAGGTCCTATGTAATGTTTAAAAAGTAATTTTTACACTTTTTTCAAAATGTAATTCAAAAAGGGACTTTTGGATGTAAGTAAAGGTAATTTTAAATATATCGAGGAAAAAGTAAATTACACTAAAAATAAAATAAAATGAAGGGCCCAAAAAAGACAACTATAAAAGAGAGGTCAAGTCACAAAGCAAATCATCCAATTTTGTCATTTCATTATTCCTTCCATTTTGGAGATTTGAAGCATTCAAGGATGAAAAGTTAAAACCCTTGGTGTTGGAGATCTGGAGGACAAAAACCCTTCTGGTTTTCCATAGTTGGACTTGGGGATGAAAACCGTCATCTCCATTTGAGGCAATTCTATTCAAGGATCGCACTTGGGCTTATAGATTGAAGTCATTTTCAGCTTGCTACAATGCCATTACAATGAATTGAAGTCATTTTTAATTCGCTACAGTGTCATTACAGTGATTTGAAGTCATTTTCAGATCGTTTACAGACCTAATAGGGGTAATTTATTAAGGTTTGTTGCTGCTGTTGCATACATTATTGCTGATTACATCGGCTGTCATAAATAAAAAATCAGATCAGGGGTTTCTATGTTGGTGTTTCCATGTTTATTGCTGCTCTCATAATTTATCCAACAACTCATTATCCATTTCTACTTACATATTTGGTTAATTTCAGTATATAATGGTTTCATATAAACATTGGTGAATGATAGTATCGTTGTCCAATGGCTAGAGAGATAGTCAAACAATTTGGTCCATGCATAGTCCACAAAATTGGGTCTTGTGCCTAAGTTCCCCTATCCATCTTGGCCTCCTCAGAATAACCCCTAAGAGTGGCAAAATTTGTCCACTCAGTACGAATGATGCCAACCTCTATAGTATCATACATATTTTGGATGGTCCTCAGGGACCCTGCCTTCACCTCAACATCCTATATGGGTGTTACTCTACTAGGCCTTTACACATACCACTTGGGGTTCAATGCATAGGCAACCATGTGCAAGGGAGTGTTGAGCTTCTCTCATCTTTGATGAATGTTTGGCTAAATGTGCTCATTGTAGAATGCTAATGTGGGGTCCTCTTGCACGACAACCTTCATTTGGTCTAGCATAGAATCAGTGCATTCATATATTTCTCTAAGGCTAGGTGCATTGGCATCCTCATATCTAATCACCTAGAAGACTAGAGTAATGATGGAGACAATAGATTTTGCATCACCCCAAAAAACATCACTCTTCACTACATCCTTCACCCTCTTCCCCTGCTTTGTCCTGGACTTGGGCCACCGATTCCATTCTGCTGTCATAACCATTAGTTGTAATGCCTCATACAACTCAAGCATTCTCTCCAAGAGAATGAAATAGGATGCATATCTAGTCTCAACAAGCTTTAAGAATTCCTTCTTAGAGAAGGTCCTGAAGAGTGCATATGAAGTGTGGTGGTTGTAGAGAAACATTTGCACATCACTAGCATCATTGACCACTGCTTTGATCCAATCAATCTTTCCCATGTCCTTGAGTGCATTATTCATGTCATGCACACAACAAGGAGTCCACCAAATATGTCTATAAGCTGCCTCGATTAACTTCCCTGCAACTTTTGCACACATGGGTTGCATCTATCACTACTTGGATCACATTTTATTGCCCAACCTCCCCTATAGCATCTCTGAGGATTTGAAATTGAAAATCGACATTCTTGCGATGCCCTAAACAATCAACTGCCTTAAAGAAATAAAGGTCCTCTGAATATATAGTGAGTGGAAGATGCCTAATGTCTACCCCCCCATTCATGACTATATTGCATCCACTTGTCACCCAACATTCCTTCATTTTCTCCATTAACATATTTATCTTGGAAAAGTTCTTATCAAAGATTGTGGTCCTCAATTTTGTCTCCCTTGGTAGTACATATGATGGTCTTACCCTTGCTACCTTTGCCATCACCCACATGGAATCATCCTTCATCTACACATTGAATAATTCTGCTAGTGGGTTAGGAGCACCACTTGTCAACTTGTGTTTCCCCCTAGCCTCTGTTGCTTGGGTCCTAGAAGTAGAAGAAATCGGGATAAGTGCAACTTGCCTTTTGAGTCTGCAAACTATAAGTAGAACCTTGCGGCTGGCTTTGATGACCCTTGGACCTTAGAGACAAAGAAACAAATGAAGGTGCAATTGCATTGTCTTCACTACCGGGACCTCCCCATAGCCTACATATCTCCACCCTAAATTTTAGGTTTCTTCCCAACTCCTCACATACATCTACACCTTTTCCCTGAATATGAAGAAAGCGGGCATTAACTTTGGTAATGCTGCCTTGAAATTCAAGGTTGCAAAAGTGGCACTTCTATAACCTAGTGCCCCCAAATTCCCTAGATCTGCTCTATAATTTTGTTGAAAATTGTTTCAAAGGAGTCTTAGGATCAAAGGGACCCTTAGCAAAATTTGCTAGTATTGTGGAGGGGTAATTATGATTTGCAACTACACTCGTGATGGTGGTTTGGGTTTTATGGTCACCCTTTTTGCTTCTACATTTTCATCAGCCTCAGGTGCATAATCAGATTCATTTTCAATTTGAACCTCAGCCTCATCCTCACTCATGCCATCAGAACTCATAGTGACACTTCAATAAATGATGTAAGATTTATAAGTTTATAATTTTAGAATTAAAACTATGCATAATCCAAAAGGTTAAGACACAAAGATTTTTCTTTTTGTTTTTGTTACTCTAGGCTGTACGAAGCGTAGAAGCACATGATACATAAATAGAAGTCTTTGTCCTTAATCTTTGTCAACCAAGGATTTCACATTTGTTTTTTTTACTTTAGGTCACACGAAGCGCAGAAGCAGAGGATACACAAAAGTTATAATCCTAGTTTGACAAAATAAAAAATTTGAACATATAAAACTAATAAAAATAAATTGTAAAACAGTAAACTAAACAAAAAAATTAAATTTTGACATCTTGCTGTTGTATAATCATTTTTTTTTTTTTGTTGTTGCAATTATGACATGTCTGGATTCTATCAACATAATGACAATCTACAGCCATGTCTATTGATTGAAATTTGAGATTCTATCAACAAAAATCATGAAACTAATTAAAAATAAATAAAAAAATCAGTCATAGAATCCTACCTCTTGCATGAAAAATGATTGCAACTTGGTGTCACTCCTATTCTTGCTCTTCTTTTTGCTCCTCGTCTCTCTTGCACTTCACTCTCACTCTTTCACCTTGCACTTGTAGTTCACTCTCACACTCACACTATCAGCTTCTTGTTGATTTGTTTTTGTGAGTTGAAATGAGGATTTGAGGGGTTTATGTGGGGCCCACAAGCCATTAGGGTTTGGCCTTGGGTGTAGTTACTAGAAAAAAAATGATTTTTTTTTAAATGGCTTTTTTGGCCGTTCGTTCGTGGGAGACGCTTGGACGTCCTCAAGATTGTCAAGAGACTTTTGGTAGTCCCCAAACGTCTTGGTGTCATCTTGGCATCCCAATGGCATCTCCGAGGCAACAAAGGTGGTGGTGGTGGGGTGGCAGGGCGACATTTCCCCCAAGTCCTCACGCCTCGGAGACGTCCCTGTCTCAGAAACATGGGGTTTTTTGGGGAGGACATGTCCTCGTGGAACATTAAAAAAAAAGAGATCATTGAACTCAGATTTAGCAATGAAAATGCATGCCAAAAGCAAAGTATGAATTGCAATATTTGTGAAGTATTAACTTGAAGCCTTGATGAATGTTTCAAATGGTTGATTGATGAAGATGATTGAAGTCTTCCTCTTCCTCTTACTCAATACAATGGCAAAGTGTTGATGGTGATTTGGATTGAAGGTGGGCATGAACATTTATAGTTTTTTTGAGGGTTTGGGGTGTGGGTGAGGCCCATTAACATTTTAGGGTCAGGGTTAGTGAATTAGATGTTTTTTTTTTGTGGGGGGAGGATGTGTCCCTCTGAAATATTGGTTATCTTGTGTTGTGTGTCGTTGAAATTGATTAGATCCGTCTCTGCTTACATTGTTCCTCTTATAGGGTTAGTGGGAAAATTGCACAGTTTTTACGCAGTTTCCTTTCAGCCACTCTCATCTTTGTTTACCCAATAAGAAAATTTGGCCTATCCAATTGGTTCAAGCTGCTAGGCATGATATGCAGCCAAATCAGCATAAGCAAAACAACCTCCCTTACTAAGAGGGTCTAGAGGGACAAGTACCTTCATGTTTCCCAAAACTTGTAACATAGCCCAAAATACCATACCGAGTCTGAGAAGTAACTGTATGAGGAAAACAGAATAGAGGAGGGAAGAAATGTTCATTAAAGTACCTACATGGAATTACAGTCCAAGTTTTCATCCGTCCGTTTTGATTACAGGTCTTCAGAAATATTCTCACTTCTCTCTGTAAAATAGATTTTTTAGCTTCTTTTGCAAGATGGGATGATGGGAATATATTTTGAAGATACATCCCCCAAGATGGCTCTTCAAACAAATCAAGACGAGATTGAAGAGTTATTCTTCAATAAATTGGTTTTACAAAAATAGTGTATGTTCTTCTTACCTGAAATGTAATTAGATAAATTGTTAAAAGTTGGAGTTGGTTGTAGTTAACCACAGTGTTGATGCTGGATATATGAGATCAAACTAAGGATTGAAGTGGCCTGGTTAATAAGTTTTCCATTTGTGAACAGTGACACCTCTTAGGTTTTTTTAACACTGTGAAGATATTGTCAAAACAATAAATTGATAAACAAATGACAAACATATGATAATAATAGAATTCAAAAAGAGGTAAAGTATGAGATAGAAAAGCTTAAATTTGTTATGATATTACTTATTCTCTACAATTGAGGAATTAATGATAGAAGTTGACAACATTTGATTTATGGAAGAATACCTGATGGAAGTCTATGTGAACCTGTTTTCTATCTCTTGAAAATCTTTTGCCTGGCATGTCTGTGAAAGTTGATTGAAGTAAATGCTATTATTTCTGGTGATATTGTTTTAACTTGTTCCTACATCTTATCATTTACATCTCTGCACGCTATCTTTGTAGGAGGATGCTAATGAATCAAGTGAAGTTGGTAGCCCTCGGGATGATAGCCAGCAAAATTCTGTTGAAGACAAGGTACATATGGCTGTTTCATCTGTTAAAACCAAGAAAAAGAAAAAGAAAAAGAAGAAAAATGGAGAGAAGGTTGTCTATGTTGAGGCTAACACAAAGGATGAATCTATTGACCTACAATTGGAGGGACTATCTGTCACTGAAGCTGGAACTTCTTCAGTTGCCTGCTCAGAGATATCAGCACTCACTGGAAACAGTGGAGGCAGATGCATTTTACAAAAGTGTTCGACTCAAATCTTAGCAATTGATCCAAAGTTCTTAAGAGCAGAAGATGAGCTAAGACGAATTTTTGGCTCCAAAGTGGTAAATGCATTTGAGAATAGCAACAACAGTAGGAATTCACGGAGGAAGCAAGTACCCAGAGGAGGAGCACCCAACTACCATATCAGAAGGACAATACTTGTTGTTCCTTCAGATCATTGGCCACGCTGGGACGGGGGATTGTCTATGGAGCATATAGAAACAAAAGGAGGACTAAATTTTTTCAGGTAACTAATTTTACTGTTTTCCTGTAAAAAATAGTCTAAAGTTTTTGTCATTGTTGACTTATGTCTGAGAAGGCACATTGGATGGGTTTTAAATTCTTCATTGATTGGCCAAGCTAAGATTGTGATTGATGACCCTTCATTTGTAACGTTAATTCGGAGGATAGATTCATATAACACACTTGACCTTCATCTTGATACTTATTTGGCTGGTTGTTTTTTATTATTAACAATTATAATTTACGTGAAACTCTTTTTGTACCTTTTAATTTTACCTGTCTCAAGGAAAACATTATTCGGTAGTCTGCATAATAATTATCAATCTTCTTATTACTTTAGGAAATATCAGTGGGTTGAGACGTGTCAGAATTTCTTTTCCAACTGCAGAATTGGAATGAAATGAAGTTACTATGATGTCCATAGGGGACCAAAATTGGTCAATGGACTAAATAGTGCATCCATTAATGATAGCAAAAGAAGTTTCCTAAACCACCAACTATTTAAAAGAGAATGAAGTGAAGATAAAAGAATAACTTCCCTACCGAGAAAATGTAAATCTAACAACGATAAGAAATCACAAGACCAAATAGAGTAACTTTAAGAAAACATTCCTCTTGATATATTGTTGAGATCTCTTGCCATCATCTACAGCTGATTGAAGGTGGGTAGTATCATCAACTGCCATAATGTAATGTCCCTTTTTTATGGGTTTTTTCTGGGTCCTTACCAGCAGAATGGCTATTTTTAAGTAACTTACTATTTTTAGTAAGTTCCAGTTGGGCTTCGATTGAGTCAGTTTGGTGATTTGATTCACTTACTATTTTTAGTAAGTGCTATTTTTAGTACCCGGTCTTGGCTCAATTCATCCAGCAGCTCAGTGCAGTGCTTTCTATTTATGGCAGTGGTTAGTTCTCTCGGTGGTTGGATTAATATTTGATTTATTATCACTTAAGTTTTATAATGTTGCCTTATAACTTAAGTGAGGGGGGCATGGGTTCATGAAGTGTACCCCTTTGCCTAGCAAGGTGACATTGTTTTTAAAAGAGGGCTAGTGTTTCTCCTTGTGTGGCACCTAAAAGGGAGTTTATTTATCATTTTTTAAGGCTAATGTTATGCCTCATAAGGTGGGATGCCTAGTTGGGGCTTAAGTGTTAATTTAAAAAAAAAATGAAAATTGAAATTTTGGAGGTAAAAAGTTGGACGCTCTCTTGGGGTAATTTCATGTCATTTCAAAAAGGTGAAATGGAGGGAAATGAAATGAGAGTTGCCCTAATCTGTGTTAGTTTTAGGATCAGAAATGCAATTAAGCAGAAAACACAATCACAAAGAAGACAACACAGCAATTTATCCTGGGAAAACCCTCCTACTCGAGGGAGAAAAACTTAGCAATTTATTCACTTAAACATCAGAAATAGAAGTGCAGAAATAGCACTCAAAATCAGGCCCTAGAAAGGCCGAAACCCATACAATGGATCTGCACTTGAAGATAGTGCGATTTCCTTGAATACACAGAATAATACCACTTCTCCTTGAAGCAAATCTGCTGCTCTTGATAGTGAACCTGCTGCTGAAGAGATTCGAATTGGAATGGAATGAAATTGATGCTTAATGTGGAGACACCTTCTCCTTTATATAGCAAGCTAGTCAAGCTTTCTTCTAGGGCTGACCTAGAAAGTATAATATTTTGTTTAACAAATGATAGGCCGACCTGCATATGATTAATTTTGCTTAGGGAAATACCTCCTGCAGCTATAAAACACTAACAATCTGTCCCTCACTTCATAAATATGAGTTTGAGCTCTCATTTGGTTATGGATGGTTTGACAACTTAAGAAGATGCTGCTGGAATGAGCTTAGGGAGTTCTTTGTTGGTGGAGGACGGAAACCCTTTTCTCGGTTGCTGGTTTCAGTGGTGAAATATCCACCCTGGCTGGTTGGAATGATTCTACCTCAAGAATCACCATTGCTTTTTAGTTTTTAGGGGTTTGATATTTCTAGGGTTTCTAATATGAAATTATATGAAGTTTTTTGAATTTCCTTTTTGGAATTGGTTAATATTAGTTTCAGTGGTTTGGGTGATTTTGGGTTTGAAGGAGATGAAGACTTTTAGGGATTTTTGAAGAGTAAATTTTGATGTGGCTGCTAATACAGATATCAGTGATATTTTGGTGTTTCAGAGTTTCTTTCCGCTGGTAGTTCTATTTGTGATTCTAGGTGATGCCCTAGCTGGCTGTACCCATTATATTATGCAAGAATATTAATGATTTGGAGGTTGAGCGTGTAAGTTGATTGTGACCAATCGTGGGGTGTCTTGGATGATGTTGGAGGTTGTTACCAGAGGTTTTCCTTGTTGTTTGACTTGTAACAGTCAATCATCAGACTTGCCATTTCTCAGATTTACATATCAGACCTGTAGCAACAATTAAATTGGGTATATCAGACCCACATTGCTCATTATTGACTCCAAATCCGAGTGGTAGGTATGACTGGGAGATGCATAACAGACCTGTAGCTGTCCCTTATGCATTTTGGAGGGTGTTGAACATTGTTGGTAAGTTGTATCGCTGCTAGGACCTTTGGGGTGACTTCCTACATGAGGTTGGAGAGTGTTTGAGGTTAATCAAGACACTTGTACTGCTGCAAGGGGGTGTTTCAGACCTGCTCCTGCCTAATAATCATTCCCAGATTAATTTCTTATGCTTCCAAGGAGTTAGGTGTGCATTGGAGTTGTTTTCCAAAGTGCTGGGTTTGCCTATGGTCCCTTTGGAAAGTGTTGAATGGGAGATTGAAGCTTGCTGGGTGATTTCCTTTGCTGACTCAAGTGTCTCAAGTGTAACAGCGTATTACTCATCCATATTCAGACCTGCAGCAATTATCCTTGTCCCCATTTTGAAGGTATTTCATGTGGGGTTTCCTATTTATGTTCATTTCATGTATTGGTGTCTCAATGTGAATGATTATTCACTCAGAACTTGTAACAACAGTTATATGAACATTGGAAATTATATCAGACCTTTATGACAGTTGAATACATTCTTTGCATATTCATGTTGCGATTTCCATTGGGCAAAAGATTAAGAAAAAAATGAATTCAGGGGGTATTATTGCACATAAATTCACTGTTTTGGAGTCTGATTATGTTTTTGAGAGATTTGCTTGAGCTAGGAGGAGATAGAGGATATATTCTTGGAGCTAGTAGGGTTCTTTGCATTCTCTTAACATTGAAAGGCAAAGAAGTAGTTCCAAATTTGGTGACATGGGTCTGGTTAGCAGATTTTGGCCAAGGGTAGGGTGATCTGTGTCTTCTGTTGCTAAAAATGGGTCTGGATAATGCAGCAGAGTCTTGTAATAGTGCAGGGCCTGTCTGTTGTTTGCTACAATGTTGATGAAAGTTGCACCACACTTGACTGCCATACTAGTTGAGATCACTGGAAAAATGATCTGTTAAGTCTGGTAAGCCTGAGAAGCACTCAGTGCTTAACAGCTAAGTTCACAACCTACTAGAGAAACAGAGCCAAACATATCTTGATTGAACATTGGAAGAATATAGAGTTTCTCTCTCTCTAGTTGGAATACAGGAAAACGATAGAGAAGTTCCCCCAGAATTTCTAAATAAGCTATGGTACCACTCTGAAATCTCTAATAAACGGGACACCTTAAGATCAAATCAAGTAATTTTTTAATTTTCATTTCCTGAAGAGTGCAAAGTTTGCAAGTCCTGTTATCTTGAAGGATATGGTTGCCAGTCTCGATATCTTGTGTGAACTCATTTTTGTATGGTCAAGACAGAATCTAAGACAATATGACTCTTGCTGTTGGAGATCAGTGGAGAAAAAACGAGGCTATAATGATCTGTAAGAAATAATTTACATTAAAGGCTAGGTTGGGGCTGAGAGTCTGATGAGGAGAGAGCCAAGTCTTCTAGATGAATTGTCTATTAATGTTCTCCCTAATTACTGTATTAATCTCCCTTGGAAGGAAGGGGTGGGGGAAGTATCTAAGCAGTATCTGTCGGGATGGAGACAATGAATGGAAAGGTTTACACACTGCAATTTTGGAAGGCTTCAATATACTGGAACCATTTTTGTTGTAGATATTTGGAGGGTAATGGAAAGAAAGCTCATCAGAGAAACAGAGGGTAAATTATGGGTGTCTCCCTGGACCAAAAATACAATCTCCAAAAACTAGATGCTATGAGGGTACTGAACTTGTTGGCAGATACTATCAATGCAGAGCGCTTGAGTTTAAACTCAACTGCATCAATTCTTTAGAGAATCATTTGTTTGTAGTGTATCACACATTGGAGTATAATTTTACGGACTCTATCAATATGTACCCAACGAAACACTGCTGTTTGGCATAAAGAATAGTGCTTTTTAATGAAAACATTGAATAGATGCATGTTGCATGGAATATTGTGGAAATATGGCTATAACTTAGAAGTTGGACTTAAGCTAAACAAAGGGGCACTAAATTGCTCACTATTAATGACCATGGCCTTAGTTTTATGATGGTTCATTGTAAGTTGGAGGATCACAGAAGTGAGCCAAAGAGTACAATTGTGTTTTTCCACAATCAGTTGTGGAGGTGAAAAGAACTTGTAGAAAACAAAGAACTCAAAGAAGTGGGTGTCCATATTTGGCCAGCATAGTGCTCACTAAAAGCATCCTACAATGATATCGTAAGGCTTCATGATAGTAATAATCAGCTGTCTGAATATGCCCATGTTGATTACTCTGTCAAAAAGGAAATATTTTGAAACTGAACCAGTGGTTCTTTTCAAGTCCACCAAGCCTCAATAACTGCCTTCAAAGGCTTCATGATAGTAATAATCAGCTGTCTGAATATGCCCATGTCAATTAATCTGTCAAAAAGGAAGTATCTTGGAACTGAACCAGTGGGTGTTTTCAAGTCCACCAAGCATCAATAACAGCCATCAATGATATCTGCATAGCGCGTCTTTGATGATAGTGTTAGTTTTATGACCAGATTTAACTTAAACAGAAATAGAACAAATTAAAACAATAGAACACAGCATATAACCTGGGAAAACCCTCCTTCTTGAGGAAGAAAAACCCAGCAACAATATATCACTTATATATTGATAAAATGGCAGCAACTCGCTTTACAATGAGGCCAATCACAAGGCCGATCTGATATGATGATAATGGCACCACACTTGATGCGAATACACAACCAAGAATAATATCGAACTCCAAGAATATCAATCTGCTGTAGCTATTGAACTCTTTCAGATTTATGCGAACTTCCCTTGATAGTAAATTGAATGATAGTAGAAATGAACATCGCCTCCTTTAAATACAATTCGATATGGTGTCTATCAACCAAGACATCTCTTCATAGATGAAAGGTCAGCCTCAAGTAAGGAGATACGACTTTTACAAGGGGTGGCGAACTTTAATTAAAGTCGACCATAATAAATATAAATCATTGTTTGTATAGAAGTGCCTCTTCATTAAAGTCGGCTACAAATAAATAAGATATAAATTACAATTTAATATGGGTCCTTCGCCAGGGCGCTTTAATAAACTCGAAGCCAGCCGTATTTATCAACAGTCCGTCCGTTGAAAAGATGAAACCGACTGCAACATCTTTCCCTCCTCACCGCTGGGGAGAGAATCTTCAAACCATCCATATCCAGCAGAATCTCTCATCCTTCAATACCCACAATTCATTTTCCACCGTGCGTGGATATCGCGGGATCGTTATCCGGCGTGATATCATGCTGGAGTCACTCAACATAGCGATCACCATAAAGCTGCCATACCGATATGCAAAAATTCTGACTGAATCCTCGTGATGTCATCATGGAGTCTCTCAACATGATGTACACTATGGCTACTCCCATGAGTGAAAAAAAACACTAGTACAAGGAATTCATCACGGAGTCTCTCAACGTGATGTTGTCATGGAGTCTCTCAACATGACATCCACCATGGCTACTCCTAGAGGGTGGAAAGAACCACTTCTTTGTCTCAGAGATGGACAAGGGCTTTCACCTCAAATTTCTCCGTCACAGAGAAAAATGCATTATAGCAAATCACAAAAATAAAAATCATTGATGTTGAGTCTCCCTCTCAGGAAGGGCTTCATTCTCCACAACTCCAATCTTGTCTCGAAAGTGTACAAACTTTACTCTGGAGAGAGGCTTGGTGAGAATATCATCCGTTTGTTCGTTAGTGCAAATTTACCTCAGTTGATCCGTTTGTTCGTTAGTGCAAATTTACCTCAGTTGAATTGCTTTCCGCAACACCATATCTCTAATGTAATGATATTTGATCTCCACATGTTTTGTTCTGTCATGGAACACTGGATTGACAAATAGCTTCACACAGCTTTGATTGTTGCAATGAATAATAGTCGGCTCCAATGATTGTTCAAACAATCCTGCAAGGAGCTTCCAAAGCCACATTGCTTCTCGAGCTGCTACAAATGCTGCAATATATTCAGCCTCTGCAGTGCTTAGTGCCATTGAAGACTGCTTCCTGCTACACCAAGAAATCATGGCAGACCCCAAGCTAAAGCAACATCCAGAGGTGCTCTTCTTGTCAGCTACACTCTTGACCCAATCAAAATCAGAATAGCCTTGCAAATTTAGATCTACACTGGAAGTATATCTCAAGCCATATCCAACTGTGCCACACAAGTATCTCAAGATATGCTTGGCTGCAACTAGATGAATTTGCCTTGGTTCACACATGAATTGACTGAGTGCACTCACTGCATAGCAAATGTCTGGTCTAGTATTGACTAGATATATCAACGATCCAATCAACTGTCTATACATGGTAGGATCTACCAGATCTGAACTAGCTGCAGACTCACTTAACTTCTTCAAATTTGTTTCCATCGGTTGTGGGCATAGATTGCAATCCATCATCCCAAATCTCTTCCAAGATGTACATGGTATATTTCCGCAGGCTGGAATGATCTCGGTAGGTCTCACGCTGCTTCCAATCCTGAAATGCATAAACCCTGGGTCCAACTTCATCTCAAATTCAAAAGAAATAACTCCTTGCATTTGACAATGAGGATATTTTGCTCCGATGAAATGAATAAATGCAGCATAGAGGCCGAGATTAAAAACTACCACATCCCTCTGAAGTAAAAGTTTGAGATCTTAATAGAACACTTGGAGAATCCCAAGCTCAACAAGTATCGATCAATCCTATCATACCAAGCACGAGGAGCCTGCTTAAGGCCATACAATGCTTTCTTCAGTTTGCATACATGGGACTCTTTCCCATGAATCACGAACCCATATGGTTGCTCAATGTATACTTCTATACTTCTTCTTCAATCACACCATTGAGAAAAGCAGTCTTTACATCTATCTGATGTAGCTTCCATCCTTTAGCTGATGCAATAGCAATGATAGTCTTGATAGATGTATATCGAGCAGCAGGAGTAAAGGTCTCCTCATAATCTATTCCCTCTTTCTGAGAGAAACCTCTAGCCACAAATCTTGCTTTGTACTTCTCAATGCTCCCATCAGTTGCATGCTTGATCTTGAAAAGCCACTTGGAAGATACAACCAATTTTCCTTCAGGTCTAGGTACAACATCCCAAACATCATTCTGGATAATGGATTGATATTCCTCTGTCATAGCATCTCTCCATTCTTGCTGATTAGATGCTTCTTCAACACTGGAAGGCTTAGACTCAATGATATGACTCATCAATGCTACATAGCCTAGAAACTTCTGTGGTCTTTTGCTTTCTCTGAATGTGCCTCTAGGAGCTCCATAATTCTCTGCATCTTGCATAGTCTGTCTAGCCCATAGAGGTCTCTTTCGACCTATAGAAATATCTCTTGGACCATCAGTAGGTTCTATGGGATCAACTGGATCACTAACCTCTTCTGGTTCAGTAGACTCCCTCTGAATCTCAGGAGTATGATCAACGTCCATATCCTGAGGAGTCTCCTGATCTTCATTATCTATCTCCATGTATGACCCTTTAGATCTTTTGAATCGCATCCTTTAACCGAAAAGACATCACATCTGATCTCGATTTGTTTCTGTGTCCTAGAATGGAAATCTGGGCAGAAGTTTAGTTGTAACCCGCTTGTAAAGAACCCGGTTAATTTTTGTTTTCACAATCAATTGCAATCCAGCCTTGCTTGCAGACGGGTTAAGCTCTAAACCAAAGCGTCAGAAAAGGAGTAACTCTAACGAGTCTTACACGGGATCCAGTGCCGGGCGAGGGGTGGTGAGAGGATACAAAAATGCAAATGTCTAGTTGGAGGGAACTCTAACCAAGAATGCGCCTGTGCAGACGAGCATATGGTCAGAGGATCAATGCATGATTAACTGAAGTAACCCTAACCAAGAATGGCGCCAAGTGATGGCGAGCATATGGTCAGATGGTCCCTAAACTTAATAACTGAAAGTAAATAGGCGGCAAGCCAGCCTCTTCCACTTATTCAATGGGAAGTACAATAGAGAAAAAGAGAGATAAAGAGGAGAAGTGCTGATAGTACTACTAGCAGTTTACAATATGTTAGAATGTTTAGTTAAAGCCAGTGATTCAAGTTCTTCAATGCTGCAACTGTATAGTATATCTCCCAATTACCAAATGTGACTCCCAAGACTCAATCCTAGCCCAAAGGACAACTTTCTTAATTCTGATATATCAGACCAGCGACTAGAATATGACACCCAGCAACCCTAGATTACTCTAAAATGCTCACAAATCATTATATACTCACCCAAAACATATGGAAATGAATGCAATACTCTTCTTTGATGATAGCGCCCAAGACAAGATCTTAAAACCATCCAAAACCAGCTCCCATTTTTTATGCACAAATCCCCATGAGTCCCAAGTGGTACGGCCCTTCAAGGTGGGCGATTTGCTGATATAAAATTCAAAGTTTGTTAATAAAATCTGCAAGTTTGCCAAAAGGGGCGCCCCTATCAATGAGACACAAGGAAACAATACCCACAATGAAATTATTTTTATTTTGGAATATATGAAGAAAACTCACAATCAGCTACATGAACCAGCAACACAAAAAACTTCACTAACATGCCTTAAACTGATTTAACAAAGCAAGGAAACTACTACAATGCAAAGTCTCACAACAAAATTCACTCTTCTACAATCAACTCTCAACTAGTTGCTGTATTGCAAGCAAGAAGATGAGCCATGTGCTAGGAGGTATGCTTTCCTCGAAGCGTGCCTGAAGACATTCCAGCAGCATAACAGTATGGTAGACAGAAGATGCCAAATGAAGAGCTGAGGCCAGAATATATAGATATGAGAAGAGCCTTCTAGAAACTTCAAGAAGGGCGCCCAAACCCTAATTTTGAATTCAACACTTTCCCTCCAAAAGGTGGTGTCCTTTTTCCTTTAATAAAATATTTCACTTTTATAAAAATCCATCTCTCCTCAAATAGACGTCCATTTCACTTAACCCCATAATTTGACTTCAAAATATAATTTATCTCACAATGAAGCATTGACCCACTAGGTCCCCTTTTTTAAAAACAACATAAAGTTGTAATGCTAGGCAAAAAGGGGGGTGTTATAATGTTAAAATATAAATATTTATAATGTGAAAATGCTTATCTACTCCGCATAGAAAAATGCACCCAAAGGCCAAAAAGCGGTGCCAAGCCTTGAACCCATTTGAGAAAGAAGACCAAGCTGAGGCTGGGAGACCCAAAATCCTTGTCCCACTTTGCCAAAGCCCAGGTTTACTAAAATAGTATTAAATTCATGAAGTTCTTCAGCATGTGACCATACCACCATGAAGCTCTCGAAAACTGAGGAAAAATACAATCAATTTCGAACTTCAAGCAACAGCCTCCTCAAAATTAGAGCCCTATTTCACCATCAAGGTAACCCTCTGGTGTAGGAATAGACCCAGCAGTCCAAGCGAAGCGATCACATTTGAGAGGGTTCCACTTACACATATTCCTTTCTTGCCCGGATGGTTCACAGCTTAGATCTCTTATCTTTGGGCGGTCGCCAGCTGGGACCAAAAGATTCTCGATGACTAACTCGGGCTACTTTTGTAAGAGCTTCTTTAAATCATGGCTATCCAGCCATGGGGGTTCCCAATTTGAACCTTAAACATAGTTAGATGCTTCTGCCAAAGAGAGGGTTTGAGTGTGATCATGGATCATAGCTTTGGCTGCCTCAACTATGGATCTATTCTTTCTTTCTGCAACTCCATTTTGCTGAGGATTATATGGAACACAAAACTCCCTCTTAATCCCTGCTTCAATACAGAAATTACGGAAGCCTCCAGAAGTGTATTCTCCTCTGTTATCAGATCTTAGAACCTTGATCCTTTTTCTAGATAAATTTTCAATTAGAGCCTTAAGTCTTTGGATTTATCCGATACTTTCTTTAGACTAAAAGTAGTCCAGAATCTTTCTAGAGTAATTAATGAAAATTACATAATACAAAATCTACTCAAGGTGCGCGGGCATTGGACCGCACCGTCCGGAATGAACCGATCTAGATATATGCTTTCACTACTATGAAAAAGGACTCTTAGTATTCGCACATTGCATGCGGAAGTATGTCGTATGCGATTGGGTTTGGCGGAGAGAGCCGGTAACCATCTTCTCTCATGGATGGAAGGCTGTGGTGGAGCGGCCTCTGTGCTGCCAACTCACGCCAGTGGTGGGAATCATGCAACAAAGTGCGGTTGGGCGGGCCGGGAAGTCTATATAGACTCTTCTGTGAACACCAATTATTTCGGGCTATCTTAATTGCTGGGGTTACGGTAGCCGGGGCTTTTACCCTCGAAATGTCTGGCAATTTGATAACGCTGTCCTCAGGCTGAGGAAACAAGTATAGTTTGAAGCTGGGGACCTTGCGGGACTGTGAAATATATTTCGGACTTCGGGGACTCTGAGCTGAACTCGGGAAAAGACTTAGCTAGGACTTGGCAAAAAAAAAAACCATAGTTTTACAAAAAAAAAGAACAAATTAATGCATTTAGAGAACATAAGAGCCTAATTTGATTATCAAACACTCATAATTCAAAGATTACACGTCATATGATCATCAAACACTCAATAATTGAAATTTAATCATTCATAGTCATCAAATACTCATAGTTTCAATGTATAACAACATCATAAGTTTATAAATGTTTACATATAATCATGTTAAAAAGAAGAAAACAATGTATTCCGTAACCTCTTTCCCACATACAATGGTACTCAATTTTGGGGCTAGAACTAGAAAGGTGCTAGATGCTATAAGTATTCTAAGCGGACTGGGGAAGTCGAAGCGAGCTGTGTTCAAATGTGTCTTCATGATCCTCCAGCGGCGTCAAATCCTTTGGCCTTTGCGCTTTGTTTGCTTTATGTCAATTATCCAACCAGGGTCATAATGGAATAAGAAGACACTCGGCCTCATCCTTTGTTTACAATAATGATCCATTCACCGTATATCATCATCTGATGGAGTGGACTGGTTATTGAAACACCTACTGCCTTTCCTGATTCCCAGAAGGGGTGAAGTTTAGCACGAACAAAACTAAATCGTTTGAAGCGGCGCTTGGAGTCAAACTATTCCTCTTCTTTGTGTGAATGTTCTCAAATAAACTCAATTCGTTCCACACGGGAAGCGGCATGGTGCGGAAAACCGAACCACATTAATAATACAGCTTTTGAAGATTTGGTGTGCTACGCGGTTTCTCCCACCATGAATATGCAAAAACATGTTTGAAACCATGCGTATTCAAAGAGGCCAAAGGTAAGTATTGATCTATAAGTCCAGGTTTCTAATTTCATTTTTTACCTAGTTGTTGTTTTCCTCTCCTTTCAATTGCTTGCTGGGAGGAAAAGAGTCTCCCCTCTGCACCCTTGTAGACCTTGAATAGATAAAAGAAAAAGTAAATCAAATATAGAAAATTCATAGATAGTCAAGGCTCAACATTGCAAATTCATAAATAAGATGTAACAAATCTCACCTCCAACTCATCAAGCACTTTATCTCTCAGCTCACGATCAGGAACCATCCTATCAATGCATATGACAAGACCTTCAAGCCTCATCATGCGCCAAAAGTAGTAGAAGTGGGCACTTTAGTTCAGGCAGCCAAAGGCATGAATATTTCAGATTATGGTTGGGGTGTGACCATGTAAGATAATGATGCTTACATATGATTTCTTAATTTCCTTTTGTTTATGCTGTGGCGTGGCTCAGGCTATCCATGGCCTCAGATGAAACCCATTGGCATGCCATCTCCATCCACCATACGAAGAACCCTCACCAAAGGTTTTGTCACCTAAAAAAATGAAAACAAATGTTAAATTATAACAAAATTAACCCCTCAAAAAATAAAAACAGCCAATAGATTATCATGTATTATTTCTTTTTGTGTGATTATTTACTTTTATCCAACTCTCGCCATTTTTTGATGAATGTCTCATCAAAACTATGGCAATCCTCTCTCACATGAGTCTATTGGAAATGAGGACTCCTTCCAAACATGGACCACGAAGATTTGCTTAGGGTGTGACTGACTGGCTTTTAGTGCGTGGGGAAGTATAACAGCAAATGCATTAATGTCACTCCCGAATTAGCACAAGGTCCGCGCTTGTTTGGCCGGAATTTCTCATCCCGAAAGCACTAAGTAGGTTGTAGATAAATTTTGTAACACTTTTTGCATCTTCCCGGCCGCTTTCGCGACCATGAAATCTTCTGTCCTCTAGCGAGCAGTTCAAACGTGTGCGGTACGCGACCATGCAATTTGTGGGATACCTCTCTCACGCCGTAGTGCGTACGCGTAGATTCGCGTTGCTCCAGGTTTGGACGGCATTTGTCAGCTCCAGCCTCCACGGACCCACCCCGTCTGGCCAGGTGCGCTGAAAGTCTCAACATTTTTTATTTCATGGGAGGCATCCATTGATTTTAGGAACACCAATCCACCATTAGAGGACACTAAAAAGTTAAGAGTTCTATTTCGTCCATCTGTCCACCCATCAGATAAAATGCTGCAACCTTTTCTTAGCCAAAATTTCTTTTGCTCATCAACCACAAGCCATGTATTCTTTACGACTTCCTCTAGCAATGGCCCACTCAAATCTCTAGATGATGGGGATCTTAAACCCTCACTGCACGTAAGAGCATTCACAAAGTACTTCCGTGTGGGCTTGTTTGCAGCATTTAGAAGGTGGGTGTATGAGTACCCAGGTTTTGCGTGGCCATACCAGCTCTTGATGTACTCGCCCATTCAGCAGGGTGCCTTCAATTTAAGAGGTTGTAATGCTCCTGGAACATTACGTGGAATAAAATAATTTGGTCCTGATGAAGGACCCTGACTAGCACTAGCAGTAGAAAAGGAACCATCAGAACTCTCACCAAAAGATGAATGTGGAGCACGGAAGCTTGAACTTGCAACACCATGGGGCATAAAGGGTGTAGATTGGGATTGGGATCCACTCATCACTGCTGCTAGGGCATCCTTTGTTTTTTGTCTTTCCTCTTTTTTAAGCTCATATTCAGCAAGAAGGGTCTTCATCTCTCTAATAATCTTAGGAGTAGTATTCTTGCATCCCTCCACATTTTGCCCAGGTATTCTAGCAAGGTGGTATTTTAATCTGTTTATTCCTTTTGTCATCCATTTCTTGCATTCATTACATGTCACTTCACCTTTTTTATTTCCTGGAATTCCATACTTCCATGCAGGGTCTTTTTTTAGTCCCTTTGGATTTGAAGACAACATTGCTGTTTCAAGTTCAACATGGAAAAAAAAATCAGCTAGGGTTTGCTAAAAAGAAATCAACAACGGAAATAGTAGCGGGTTCGAGTTTCAGTATTTACAAAAAGAAAAGAATAAAGAAACTCAGCTATTCGAAACCAATAGAATTAAATATTAAAGAATCTCTAAAAAAATTGCTTATTTCATATTATTTTTCTTAGTTGCTGATTACAGATAAAGTGAAGAAAACCGGCAAAAAGAATTATTCAGATCCGCCACGGCTCCCCTGGATTTGATCTTACTGGTTCCGTCTCTTCTGGCTGATGTTGATCAGTTGAGACCTGTTTTCCACAATTGAGAGTCTAAAATGAAACATGGGTTTGCCATTTGGAGGGCTCCGGCGGGAGTCGACTTGGGACTCCCAAATTCTCGGGGACTCGGGGGAGTCAGAATTATCCTCCCGAGTCCATGGCGAGTCGACTCGGCCAGGGTCGAGACTCCTGAGTCCGCGGCGAGTCCGCAGAGTTCGCAAACTATGGAAACAAGTTTCCTCTTGATTCCTGGAATGAACAAGACATCACTCAAATGAAGAGGGATGCCAGAATCTAGGTGAAGAGAGGTGGCTCTAGCACCTTTCACTGAATAGCAAGCATCATCTCCGATTATCACTTGTAGTTTGGTTTCTCTTTCCACCAAATCTGAAAGATGCTCTCGATATCTGTAATGTGTCGAGAAGCGCCACTATCAATCAACCATGTGCTACTGTCGGTTGGAACATTGCTTGATAGGGCAGATATGAATAGAAATCCTCCTGAGTTGTCACTTGATTCCTTTTGAGGTGAGACATCACCCACATTTGCGGTAGAAGCATGTTGTTTTGGTCTTGTTAAACAATCTCTAGCATAGTGACCATACTTGTCACATCTGAAACATTGAATATGGGAGAGATCCTTCTTCTTCTTTGATTCAGGAGTAGAATCTGATTTCTTGTCTCTATTCCTCTTGAAATTTGCTTTTCTCCCTTCTCTCCCCTTCTTTCTTGAAGTTTGAGCAGCAAGAACATGATTGTCTCTTGATTCCTCTTGAATGCAATCAGCCCTAAGACGATCAAACTTAGGTTATTTAGATCTTCCACTGATACCTTGGATAAAGGGCTCCCAAGATTGAGGAAGACCATTCAGTGCCAACAAAGTCTCTATCTTCAACTATATCTCCAATGGCATATAGTTGATCTTTCAACTCAATGATCTTCATAAAGAAGGAGATTACTGAATCTCCTTTCGCCATCTTGATGTGATGTAGCTGTTGCCTCAAAGCAAGAGCTTTGCTGGTGTTATTGATCTCATATAATCCCTCCAAAGTCTTGAACATGTCTCTAGCCGTCTCCAACTTGGAGATAATAGGCACAAGGTGATCTTTCACGGAATCAATCAATATCTTCTTGGCCTTTGTGCCATTCTTCCTCCATTGTGTTTTCTCAGTCTCATCGGAAGGCTCGGGCACCTCGCTCTCCACGAACTTGAGAATATCATTTTCTTCCAATGCAATAAGAACTCTAAACTTCCAAGAGGTGAAGTTAGATGCACCATCAAGTCTATCTTCAACCTTGAGTCCATTCACCATTTTCGAAGCTAAGATAGACTCTCTTAGATTAGAAGAAGAGAAGAAGATTTTGCTGCTTAACCAAATCTGATCACGATTTTGCTTAAACCTGCTCTGATACCATGTTAGTTTTATGACCAGATTTAACTTAAACAGAAATAGAACAAATTCAAACAATAGAACACAACATATACCCTGGGAAAACCCTCCTTCTTGAGGAAGAAAAACCCAGCAACAATATATCACTTATATATTGATAAAATAGCAGCAACTCGCTTTACAATGAGGCCAATCACAAGGCCGATCTGATATGATGATAATGGCACCACACTTGATGCAAATACACAACCAAGAATAATATCAAACTCCAAGAATATCGATCTGCTGTAGCTATCGATCTCCTTCAGATTTACGCGAACTTCCCTTGATAATAAATTGAATGATAGTAGAAATGAACAGTGCCTCCTTTAAATATAATTCAATATGGTGTCTATCAACCAAGACATCTCTTCTTAGATGAAAGGTCGGCCTCAAGTAAGGAGATACAACTTTTACAAGGGGTGGCGAACTTTAATTAAAGTCGGCCACAATAAATATAAATCATTGTTTGTATAGAAGTGCCTCTTCATTAAAGTCAGCTACAAATAAATAAGATATAAATTACAATTTAATATGGGCGCCGCTTCACTTGGGACGTACACAAATAAACAAGTAGCCATGGCTTTGTTTATTTGTCAACAATTAAATCGGGTGAAGGATGAAACCCGAAGCTATAACATCAATAGATAGCCCTAGAGTTAAATAAGGGATAAACTGTATGATAATCATATCTGAATCTTGCTGCTTATCTGATCTAGAACAAACTCTCCCTAGAAATTTCTGCTATAAAAATAAAGGAATAGATTATAGCTAAATTGGATTATGATTATTAATTTTTTATGTTCCACAAAGTCACCTTTTCTGGTGGAAGAAGAAACACAACAATGGAAGTAAGGGACAGCTGGAAGGACCCTTGAAATCCTAGAAAAAGGGGATTGCCAGGGAGACAAGTGTAACACTGATAAAAAGCTACATATAAAAATGAATTGCAAATGCAATAAAAGCCAAACTTAGAGTTATCATTGATTTTTTCATGAATAAGAGCAGCCAAAACACTAAACTAAATGTACAATAATAGGTATGTGATATCACACTGTTTTTTTTTTTAAAAGTAAAAGTTTTATTGATCAGTAAGAGATACAAAGAATATAAACCAATCTGAGAGAAGGAATCGGATAAATATGATAATTCCTCCACTTCATGATGGAGAGAAGCCAACTTGGTCTGCTACACCAGAGGCCAAAGACTAAGCATTATAGTCAATAGGCACATTTTTTGTACTTTGTTCCTAAATGTTTTAACTTGAGTAGAACACTGAGGTAAAAGAATGCCTTCATTAGGTTTTTTATCAGCAAGAGTGTACAAAGATGGGATGTAGAATATTTCTAGCTCAAAATGAGTAGAAGTTTGAGCTGGATAGAGTTGATCACATAGTTGCTGGAGAAGAATTGTATGATTAGCTTGGAGTCCCCATAGATCAAGAGATTCTTGACATTTTCAAAATTTTTCAGAATATTTCTAGCTCAAATGAGTAGAAGTTTGAGCTGGATAGAGTTGATCACATAGTTGCTGGAGAAGAATTGTATGATTAGCTTGGAGTCCCCATAGATCAAGAGATTCTTGACATTTTCTTTAGCTGCCAAGGATAGATTGATTTTCCATCCTATCAATTCAGCAATATAATTGGAAGTTTGTCCCAAGTTAATGGAAAATTCCAATATTTTTTTAGTAGTCCACTCCAGAAACACTGCTGACAGTAGCAATATGCGAATTGGCTTTAAAAGTGCCATCAAAGAAGAAAGCCGGATAGTTAAAGGAGAGAGAAGGGCTATTGAGGATGGGAGTGCTGAAAAAATCAAAGAGATTCCATCTTCGGAGAAGATTGACTTCAGCTCTAGAAAGGATGCTTAGGTTCTATTTTGCTTTGAATTGGACTTTGGCATTTCCAAACATGGCATGCTAGATCTTTTGAATCAGATCTTTCCTTTGTATGCCTTTATCTTCAAAGATTTTGTTGTTCTTATCCAATTACATATTCCATATGCAGAAAAAGGGAATAGAAGACCATAAGAACCTAATGAGAGGTTTACCTTTTAAAGAGCTTCTGTAGCATTTGTTCTATTTTGTAGAGCAGGTGTCCATGTTCAATTTGTTTCTAAAACGAACACCAAATAAAGAAAAATCTAGATTGTAGATGCTTCATCAGAATCAAAGAGAAGATGATCTTGGGACTCATTACCTTTGAAGCATTTGAAGCATATGTAAGAGGGCCCATGGTACTTATGACAAGATTGCCTCCAGTAAGGATCTATTTTTGTCTAACAAGCCACTGGAATATTTTTATTTTTGGGGCTGACGTTCTAGCTACAGATGTTGTTCAAATATTTGTCAGTAGGTTCACTTTTCTGTATGTGGTAGGCACTGCCCATCACATGTAGCAGTCAGCAGAGTTGATATTACCCCAAATAAGATAGTCCTCACTTTTTTGATCAGTAGGAAGAACTTTTGAAGCAAGGACCACTCCCTATGTTGGTCCATCCCATTAAGATGAATCTAGTTGGTTTGAAAGCCATCTCAAGTGAAGAGCTGAGTCAATACCAAGATGGAGCATGAACTGAAGGAGTTGCCTATGCATAAAATCACAGAGGTTTGTTTCCAAGGTTAGGCTTCTCCCAAGACTAAATTTTGCTCCCATTTCTAGGAGCATACACAATTATTATGCCCTCTTGGTGTCCCTGTCAAAGGGAGTACACATATGGGGATAAATGGTATCCTTGGGCCAGGCTTCAAGAGGCTTTGAAGAATCGAGTAGGAGACCCATTAACAATAGGAGCAATCCAAGGAGTCAAAATACAGTGGAGAGTTTAGTTTAAGAAGGATAGAGGAAATCTGAAGGGTTGAAGGATCCATGCCAAGAAATCTAAATCGACTGCATCAAAAGCATTTACCATATCAAGTTTGATAATAATCTTTTTCTTAGATTCCTTGCTACTGGAATGCAAAGCCTCATGGACAATCACAACATTGTCGTACATCTGCTTGCCAGATATGAAGCCTCCTTGTTCATCAAAGATCAGATATCCAAGTTACTTCTTGCTATTAACCATGATTTTTATCATGAATTTGTAGGAGTTATGCAGAGAAATAGGGCTGAACTGATTGAAAAAGACAACATTTTTTTGTTTGGGAATCAAAACTGGAAAAGTAGAATTGATAGCACCAATCCACTTACCAGTTTTATGGACATCCTCAATCATGTGAAGGAGGTCAAAGGCAGGGACATAAAAGAATTGTTGATAAAAAGTGTTGGAGAACCCATCTGGACCAAGAGCTTTATCTTTTCCAGCTTTGTAGACAACATCCTTGAGCTCATCTAAGGTGACTTCTTTGCAAAGAGCAGTTCTGATTTCTTTTTGAAAGAACATTAGGAATATTTTTGATCAACAAATCTCGAGAAGAGTGGTTGCCATCCAACTTTTCATATAAATTCCCAAAGTGGTAACAAGCAGCTTCTTTATTTTCAGAGATATTCAAAGTGATGTCTCCATTGGTGAGCTTGATTTCCATGAAATCACAGTGCTATACACAATAATACAAAAATAAAAAATAAAAAAGCTACATGAAAATATGAATAATTCCAACTCTGTAATGTCCCCTATCTTGATTTGCCCTAGAATTTGGATACTGATCACAAATTGAAACAAATTAGGGTTAGGGTTTCATCTTATTAAATAAATATCTCTTTAATGATGCAATCGTGGATTGGAATCTTGCATTCACCAGATAAACAATGTATGCAAATATGTATATATGCTTGTTAGAGTTAGACAATTGCATCACATCCATAGATTATCAACAATGCAAACATGTTAGGCTTTTGGGAGAAGGGACATGATGGGTCCGCACAGAGCCATTTCCATACCAAGCCTAAGAGGGTGTATACCACAGTTCTCTCCCTTGGTGGCTTGTACCTGCTTTCCCCATTAATGTCTCAACCCCCTAAAGACACTTGCCACCTTGTGGGATTTGACGGAGGTTGCAAGTGGGCTCTTTGGGCTCCTACCACTTCACCCCTGGCCCTTCCTTCTTGTAGAATTGGGCGGAGGTCGCAAGTGGGCTCTTTTGGCCCCTACCACTTCACCCCTAGCCCTTCCCACAAGGTGGGTTTCAGACGGTCAAGCATAATTCTGATTCAATCATAAGAAGTTCTTCATTAAATACTCTTACTATCTTATAAGCAATATGCATACATACGTAAACAACAATTTGCAGAAAATACACCTGATTATAAGATACATCTGATAATAGCCATCTGAGGTGATGAACTGGACAGATTCTCCTTTGTCTCCTGGTCTGTATGTTTCTTCTCCTTAATCGATTGTTCTAATATTCAAAGATATTGCTTAAAGAGAATCAAATAGATTAAATCAAATAAATAAATACTGATAAGGATTAATAATTGCCAAAATAATCATTATTGCATAATCGTATATAATTCATATGTATAGATATTCTATATATCTGTGTGTGTGTAATTATATTTGACTTACTTCCCTTTTGATTCAACACTTATCTTTCCTTGAACTATCTACTCTTTCATGATATCAATCCCCTATTATATTTAGGAGCTGCTGCCTTTCTGAGTGCAGATTATTTCTTTTTCCTGCTTACTTCCTGCCCGACCTCCTATCTCCTTCCCTCTATTTATATTACTGTCTCTTTAAAAAGAGACATCCCTTTTGAATGGTGATGTCCTTTTACAAAGGTCATAATCTTTGTTAACTATCCTTTATGCTGCCCTTCACATTAATTAATCCTTGCCCTTTCATTAATTTCTATCGCTGTCTTTTCCACTTACTAATCATTGGCTTTTCTTTAGAATAATCGCTGCCTTTGGACATTATCTTAATCTATACCATTTTCCTTTTGGATATCATCGCTGCTTTAATATATGAATTGGCCCAAACTCATGATTGCTGCCTTTGCTGTTAATTTCTGCCTTCGATGGTATTTGAGAGTGACTATTCTCTGATCGCTCCCCACTATTCCCTCCTTAGTTTGATGCCTTTTAATAAACATGGGATCACTGTCTTGCTTATTCAGAATCGTTGCCTTGTATTTTTCCTTAATATATAGATATTAACATATGTTTTCTCATTTTACTAATATATTTATATATATATACTTTTTAATATTAATAGTATTATATTATAATAATTATAATTTTTAATAATATTAAATTGTTAATATTTATATTTATATTTTTATATTGTTATTTATCCTTTTTATTTATCGGTATTTCTATGCATTATGCTTTGCAATTTTGTTGGCATGACAAACTCATAGATTTCACTAGTAGCGCTGTCATTACACAACATTACAAAAATGACAATCTTTAATTTTTTTATCTTTTATGCCAACAAAGGCTCAAGTGGGCCATGCTTGATCCTTTGCATTTGTGGTTAGGTTTCTTTTAGCTTCAAATTTTTATTTATAAATTAAATTGGTTTCTTTCTAGACATTGTTTTGAGGAAAGGGAAGAAGTATACAATGAGTATGCCCCCTTGGTGTACCCATCAAAGGGGAAACAGGAACATCTTCTCTGCAATTCCTTATCTTGCCACAAGGAACTCTGACTTCATTATTGCTAAGGATGAGGATATGTTTGTTAGACAGTAGGAACGAAATATAGATTGTGGATAAGATCAAACTGAATTTATCAGTGGATGGAATCACCATCTTGTGAATGGTTCAAAATTAACAACCTCAAGGGTGGGTAATTTTGGGCCTGTCAACTATGTTACCATTTAAGATATTGCTTGGCCCCATTATGTCACAAAATTCCTGTGATACATAACAGCAAAGGAAATGGATGTTTCTGCTCATTTTCATTTTGAGGAATAGGAAATTGTGAAATACTGTGTTTCGAGAAAAAATGTTGGATATCAGATTTGAGAAGAAGAAGCACAAATCAGTTATTCCTGTTCATTTTGAGTGCTTGGAGTCATAGGAAGAAGGATGCAGTTTTGCCGATACTAGATTTTAAGCTGAAGGATAGCAGACAATTTAAGGTATTAGAGATAGAAGTCCCTTCTATCACACAGGACTTGTATGGTTTGCAGTTATTACTGAAGACATACCATTCTCTGTGTATGTTCTTCAATACAGGTGGTATTATGTGCCAGGTACAGAGATGAGTGAAAGAGAAATCATCACCAGTGAAGAGCTGCAATTGTTCCAACTATATTTCAAGGGCTATATATCCAATTTCTTCAAGTATCTTTTCAGTAAATTGCATAAGTTGTGGTACCAAGGGCAGATTTCTAAAAATTCCAGTCTCCAAATTCCATGCAATACTCCAAGTCCTAATGTATAAGTTCAGATGTTTTTAAACAATGCCCAAGTTCAAGTACCTAAAGTCTTGGAAAGTATAAAATGTCAAAGTCCAAGGAACTTTGGTTTCTGGAGTATCATGTATAATTGTGACAATCTATGTTACAAGATGTTTTGGGGACGGGGAGGTTGGGATGGCAGGGGATGCATTTCAGGGATGGTAGTCAGGGGGCCATTTTTGGGGGATGGCTGTATATATAAATATATATTTATTTCTAGGGCTACTCAACGTCTACAAGTTTAACTATTATTGAGTAACATGGCGTCAAAATTAAGACAGTGGTATCAGTATAGCAGCAATAAATATAACATGACAGCAGTATAATAGCAAGAAAATTACTCATGACAGCAGTGACATCGGTGACAGTAGTATAACAGCAGTAAATATATCATGATTTAGATTCACAGACACAGCAATAATCTCTGATTTCATTGTTCAAACTTAAAATCGAACTTCAAAGTTTTTGATAGACAACAACATAAAAGAATATAGTACTACTACTAAGTAGTAAAGTACAACTATGTGTCATGTGAGCTATCAATATCAAAAATGCTATTTGTGTCACTCTTTGGCTGAATTTGTAGGTTGTTCAATGAAAGTTTGACCAATCGTGACTACATCTCCTCATTGTCAATCTAGCTAATATCTTCAAGTTCAACATCTCA
This sequence comes from Sequoia sempervirens, assembly GCA_007258455.2. NCBI lineage: Eukaryota > Viridiplantae > Streptophyta > Pinopsida > Cupressales > Cupressaceae > Sequoia > Sequoia sempervirens. Next base: position 264,118 of record VDFB02266651.1, read on the forward strand.
ATGTGCTACTGAAGTTTTTGATGTTAGTAGCCTACTGATCTAAAAGTCCCAAGGTACTATGAACTACATCTAGCTTCTTTGCTTGTCTAGAGCTAAGCTTGTTCCTCTTAATCAAGTGGATGAAGCCATTGGTGAACCAGTTCCTTTGTGCAGCAGAGGAACCAGCAATTTTGAGAGTAGATGAATAGCAAGTTGCTTCAGCATTGTGTCCTCTTCATGAAATTCCAACCATCCAATAGGGATTGTTGGTGCAATAGTGGCTCTATCCATCCTAGTTTGTTGAATTTAGGATCATGAAGATTACAAAACTGAAGCTATTGCTCCTGAAGCATGGTTGCATCCTTAACCTTATACACTTACGAAGGGCCTTCTTAAACCTCTCCATTACTTCATCATCCTAAGAAGGAAAAACTTGGCCAGATCTAGGTGCATACCACTTGGGGTTAAGATCATAGACAACCATCTGAAGAGGGGGATTCATTGTGTTCCACCTTTTTGTGACAATAGGTCTCATATGCTCTTCATAGAATTATAATCTAGGATCCTTGTCATGAATTGCTTGCCTCATTTGATCAAGCATGCTATCAAAAGTCTCATAAACCTCACCAAGGCTTGTTGAATCTATGTCTGCATACTTGATAACCCTTGCAATAGGTGATATGATAGAGCAAATATATCACCAAACAACATTTAAAAAATTAAAAGGCATTAATAATATTAAAAAAATTAAATTAAAAACAAAAAAAAGTACAAACATATTAAATAAAACTTTCTTCTTGATATTGGACCACCAAGAGTCATCTAGAACTCTTTGTCTCATCTTCTTCCCTTCTTTTGTCTTTGATTTGACCCACTTTGTCCACTCTCCACAAACCACCATGGATTGGATGATGGGATTACTCCTAGTTGTAGCATTGCAGGGTGAAAATAGTAAGGTTTGGAACCCAGGTGTAGTCTCTAGTCATGAGGAGTTGTCTCAGGATTGGAGTAGTGGGTCAAGTTCCTATATTAGTACCGCTGCCTACTTTCTGATCAGCTTGCATATGACTTTGGTTTCAGACCCGAAGATGAGTTGGATGGTTTCTTTAGTTTAGCAGTTGAACCTGGATGGCAGTGATGAATTGATCCTAGGAGATGATTCTATTGCTACCTCCATATTCATCTCTCCTGTGTTTTCAGTGGGATTTGAGTTTGATTACCGCTGCCCTTACTTTTTTTCATTGGTTATGATGACATATTTTGATGAGCAAACTGATTTTGAGTTTGGGTAGGCTTTGGGACAGTTGGCTGAGAGTGTTTTTCATTCCACAGTTCATTCATTTACTATTTCCACTTTGGTGAGTGACACTCACTGCAATTACTTCATGGAGATGATATGCATTATTTCAGAAGATGTCGTTTTGATTGCAATGGTTTGGGTGTGCTGGTGTGTTCAGGACCATTCTTTTGACACTTGGAGGTTGAGTGTTGATGTTATGGTTTCAGTTTGCATCAATAGAGGCATTTCCTGGTGGGCTGATTTTAGTGATATAGCCGAAATTGACTTGCTTCTTTGGGGCATCATGAGGGGTCATGCTGAGGTTAATTTCTTATGGTTGAGCAGGGCGTTTCTAATGTTGACCAGGTTATGATTGGTAGTGAGTTTGTTGACACAGTCTACTCTGAGTTGCCTTGGCAGGATATATTTTTTGGCATTGGCTTCAATCCTTTCATGTGGCGCAGCTTTAGCATGGTGGTTCTTCTCTGAGACTCTCTTGGAACCCAGGATTCACACGGAGTTTTAGTGCAGCTACTGTTTGGGATGAGAGAGCCGGTGTTAGTTTTCTAGAGCTTACTCTTGTGGTACATCAATTTGGTTCTCTTGAGGGGCGTTTATTTGAGGAGTGGATTGAGTCTTTGCGGTATTTTATCACTCTTCTTATAGGAGTTTTTCAGGAGGCCTCATGTGTTGGTACTTCGCAGTACAATGATTTGAGTAGGTGGTGCTACAAACCTCCCAGATTTACTTGAGACCCTGGGATCATTTTTGGTTTCAATGTGGTTCTGATTGTTGGTTGTAGGGCTTTATTGGCATTGCATGAGGACAAGCAATCTTTGGGAAGGGCAGACTGTAATGTCCCCATTTCCGATGTCCTCTCTCGGCTTAGTCTGATTCTGATACACTTACTATTTTTGGTAAGTGTTATTTTTAGCAGGGGGTCTAGTACCGAGCTTTAGTCTTCAATGAGCCTTTTGAGCATCTCAGTTTCTCTCCAGTTTGAGCTTTTGTGGTACTGCTTACTATTTTTAGTGCTTTCTAAAAATAGTAAAGTCTATTTTGGGTAAGTTGGACTTGGTCAGGGTTATCATTCAGCAGTATTTTCAGTTGTGGCATCAGTTTCTAAGGTTGAGATATTTAAATATTTGCTCTTCCCCTTCGAAAATGAGTTATTATAAAGTACCTTTATATTTTAATGTTGAGGGTCAAAAGGGGACAAAAAAGTACCATGGGCGCCTAGTCAATGACTTGAGGTTGTTTTTAAAGCAACATAAATGATTTAGTATGCTGGATAAAAGATGGGTGCCCAAGGCAAGGAAAGAGGCAAAAATTAAAATAAAGCTAATGTTTGAATTGAAACTTAAATCAAAACAAAAGCAAATATTGAAAAGGCCGTTGGTTTTTGAGGAGGTTTTAGGGCTGTTTCATGTTTGACGCCCTAATCTGCTATTGAAGCTTTTAAAAGCTCATTTGAAACCTCATTTTGCTTATGGATGTTTTGGCTGCTTATTGAGATGCTGATGGTTTTTCGCCAGGAGGTCAAATAAACGGAGTCGAGGACGAAAACCCTCGATATATAAGGCTGGTTTCAGCAGTGCAAGACCTACCCTAGGTGGTAGAAGGGTGATTTCATCCAGAAATCATGTTTGTGGTTCAAGTTACAGATTTCAGTCATTCAAAAATGAAGATCTTTCAACCTTTTTAAGGTGTTTCAGTTGGTTTTGGGCATGAGTTTGCTTAATCTCAGTTTGGTGTGGATTTCTTGGAGAATTTGGTGAGTTTTTAGCTTTTTCTGGGTACTTTTAGTTTGGACCTGAACTGGCATATCTGCTCATATCTCTACAATGGATTGAGATATCAAAATGGGTATTGGTTCTTTGATTGTCTCTCTTCAAGGCGACCCTAGCAAGTATTTTTCTGCATTTTTTTGGAGAAGTCTAGAATTTACTAGACTAGATCACCCCTTGCAACATAGCGCCATATTCTGGGTGGTTGACCTAAGGCTGGTCGGCATGTTTTGAAAGCTGGTTTCAGTTTCTAAGGTGCCATTTGAGGGACGTTTTGGTTTATTCATGGCATCGACCTTGAAGACCTATCATTGAGTGGTTGTATGAAGTATTGGAGAAGATGCTATCTGCTTAATGGTTCTCATCATTCAGGTCTGCAAGCTATTTCTGAGTAAGACATTTGTATCTTTAAGTCTGTAATTTTCTGTTGTTTAAAATCAGATTATAGAATGCTCTGAAAGGCTCTTTGCTAGTGTATTCTTCTTCAATTTTCTGTACTTTGCTTTATTATGTTATGCAAGCTCAAAAAATGAAAGTCATATGAAATTCAATGCAAAAACTATCAAAAAACTACACAGTTTGCAAATCAGAAAATTATGTGAGCAGAAAAAGAGAATTTGGGGTCGTCCATTACAAAGTGGCCTTTCTTTTCCCTCTATCATAGCCCTCTCTAGTTGATATTTTGGAATATTTGTTAATAGATGGCAATGGTGTGGCTGGATGTTTCCTAGTAATATTTGTAGCTTTTGTCGCTCTCTCCCCAACCAACTTTACCATTTCAACTTGTTTCAACAATATATACCCACAAACACTAACCCTAGGTCCAATCTCACCCAGTAAATTTTGTCCAACTTTACTATAGCTCTCATAAATATCAGGTTTCCAAACCTGACACAACTAATCTTGTTACCCCTTGTATTTTACCTTTACTATTGTTTAAATTAGTGACAAATTGTAACAAGGGCTTTCTGGAGTTGAAAGGGCCCTTTGCAAACTGTTGAAGAGACAATGAAGGGCATGCAAAACAGTCTTGTGGTGTTCCTTGTGAATATGGTAAGGGTTTTTTCCTTGATGGCAGTGGGGAAAATGAGACTTTGGGAGGAGGCAGTTTCTAAAAGAGCATGGTGAATATGTTAAGAGTATTGTAATGTCCCCTTTTCGGTCCTAAGCTTTCTAGTGATTGTTAGCCTATTTTCGAAGTCTTGTAGGCTATTTAGAGGCCTTTCAGGGGATTCCAAGATTCTCTAAGGATTCTTGTTAGCTTTTCAAGGGGTAATTGCAGTGGCTTGCCAAAGTGTTTTTTGGGTTTTTTTCTGAAATCCTTGGTGGGCAGAATTGCTATTTTTAGCACTTACTATTTTTAGTAAGTCACAATTGCATCTCAGATTGGGATTATTTTGAGTTTGGACACTCATTATTTTTAGCAGTATGCTATTTTTGGTAGTGGTCTTGGTAGTAGTTCAGTGTAGGATTTCTATTTTTGGCAGTAGTGGCAGTTTCAGTGGTTGGGTTCTATCTTTTTTGGTAGTTTAGTGCTTCCACCAGTCTTGGAGTTTGAAAAAGGAAATATTGCAACTTAAGTTATAAAATTATAAAGTCAAAAGGCCCCTTGGACCCCCACGCCTAGATATGGTAACCTAAAGGTGTTTTTAAAAGATGTTTTTGCCTTGGCTAAAGTGGACACTCATGTTGAAGGTTTGAAGTGAAATTTGAATTAAAAAATATTTCCTAAGGGTGGCATACCTTTTGGAGGGAAATGGAGTTTGAACTTGTGGGTCACAAGTCTTATTTATACCCCTCCTCTTACTCTCATTTGGTTATGCAAACTTATGATAACGAAGTGTTGTTGGATTGCGGAGAGAATCCTTGGGCTTTGAGGGCAAAACCCCTCAAGGTTGGCTTCAGTTTCAGAGATGCAAGATACTCCCTAGCTGGACATTGGAGTAGCTACATTGCAGGGGTTACCATTGAGCATATTTTGGTGATGGCTTTCATTTCTTTTTCAATTTCTAATTGCTATGATGTTTTCTAGACATGTTTTGGTGTGGTGTTGATTGCAGCATTGTAGGTGTTAGAACCAAAAATTTAACCTCAAATTTTCACTAGTCCTTGCCACCTCAGTATGACCATTTAATTTTACACCATAAGCACCATTCCTCAAAAACCATCACATTTTCATAATAAGCCTTAATTTGTCATAATAATAACTTCTTTAACCCGTTTCTATTAAAATATTATTCAAAAATCACCTTTCCCATAGCTGCTACTTTAATGCATACTTTCCCTTAAAGCCCGCCACTAGAACAAACACATTTCGATGAGACAATGCCATTTCGGGGAGAGCTATACCACAATCTCTTCGATAAGTCGATGAAACAAGCCAACACAAAATGTCGAAGAGAGTACCACACTTTGAAGGGACATATTCCAAAGTCTCTTCGACAACCCGAAAAGGGATATTTCGAAGACACTTGAGGTTTTCGAAGGGAAACGATATCTTGTCTCTCTGATAAACTGAAATGCAAGACATTGAAGAAAGCTTAATATTTTAAATATGCCAAAATGTTTTTACATTCAGGAAACTGAAAAACATCTCTTGGACATAGCCGATTATTATGCAATAATTGATGAACAACTGTCAATCCAGGACATGACTGACATAATGGCAATTTCAGAAAGACATTGGACTATTGGATTGAGTAATAAATAAGTCCCTTCAACACTATGAAAACAGTTGGAAATAAAATATTGAAGAGAAAAACTTATATCGGGAGGACATTGATGAAAGTCTCTTCAATCACTCTGATAACGAGAAAAGGAATATAAAGAACGTGGCAAAATAACACCGAGGGAATGTTTTCGAGGAGACTATAGGATATCGAGGAGAAGTAAAAGCATGTCTCTTTGAAACTGCAAAATATAGAATAAAGGCAAAAGACATTGAAGAGAGAATGAGATTTCGGTGAGAGGAGAATTGTAGTCTCTTCGACACAGCGAAAAGGTACTTCTCACCTGGCTGACATGACTGGTGAAGCTTTCAAAGAGACAACTGAAATTAATGCCACCATTGATTAGCAAGTGGGCAGGAACAACATTTTTGAACCAGAGTCGACTGATATGTGCCAAAACTTGATTATATTTTGCTCGTAGGATCTCAGAGCGATAACAAAGTGGAGCTGAAAATTGAAGGACGTGGGATCGCTCAATAGTGAGAAGCTTAGAGAAGGTGGCATTGGTTCAAGTAAGTATCCAAGACTTAGCTGAATATTCTATCATAATTTGATTGAATTACAGAAGAACTAGGGTTTTAAAGAAAAATATGGAAGGAACATCAGAAAAACCAAAAGCAAAGAGACAAAAAATAGAAACGAGGCTGTTAAATCAAGACTTAATTGAACTATGTCCCGGCTTTGGACCAAAGTCTAGACAAACAGCCCAATTAAATCCTTCAGCTGAGAAATTAGAAGATAAACACAAAAACCTAGGAGATGTATGGACTCAACAACGAGGATATGACATATTCATATATCATTATAGAAAGAAGTATAGGCATAAGCCTGTGTCAAATCCGTGGAATATGAATTTAGGAAAGCTCGTAATGCCGAATGTGTTTATCAATGTGGAATTGATCAAAGTACTGGCCAAAATGTATAACCCCAAAATGAGGATGATTCATTCACATGATGGGTCACATTTTCTCCCCATCTCCAGAGATTATATTTCTATGGTTTTTCAATTTGATACATCTATGAAAATGCCACTGAGAATTAGAGATCTTTTGGAAGAATACCGCACTATGGACACGAGTTAGAAAAGATGGAAACTGCCTTTGCATAGACCCCGGGACACAGGAAATCATCCCAAAAGATTTTCCATTAATGAATGACCACTTTTTGTAGATTTGTTTGAAGAATATTATCAATATACCTATTACTCAGTTGGACAGGTCCTAGGAATAGATGTTTCGGCCGAGATGGCTATAGCTCCTATGGTCCTAACTGCAGACGTTCAGAACCAAGATGCTAGACCATTTGACTATGCAGAATATTTGGCAGAGGTTATAAACACGTCACTTGCTTCCATAAAGAATAACAGTGATGCAATTAATTTCAGACAATATTCTTTGCTTATACATATGATCCTATATGAGGGACAATCCATGGGGATTTGGGGAGAGGAATTAAGAATCAAGGACTTGGATGAGGATGAAAACATAAGACCAGTACAAATGTGGACTTCAATTTGGGATAGTAGATGTGGGAGGTCCTATTACTTGTATTTTGAAGAATATTTTGTGAAGCCCTTGTATAGATTGTTTGGCCACCCTTGTGATTACAACTTGTCTCCAGAAATACAAAGATTTCTTAGACCTAAGGAGAAGAATCCAAAGGGAAAAGTGAACCACAACTAGGGAGACTGGTACACATATGATGATTGTACCATAATAAGAGTATATGGGTTCAAGGCAGCTCCATTCCTTCTGCCCAAAGCAGTCCCTGACAAAGTTGCTCACTTAGAAACAGTAAGGCAGTTGGCTTATTTTGATTACATGCATCTTAAAAGTTATGGCAAACAATCCCTCATGCTCGGGACCTTGTGTTTTGGTGATTTTACTGTTGTTTATGAAAAGGGATATGATTCTATGAGTAGCAAGTTAGACTATTATAGTATGCCACATGGAAATAAGAGAGAGAAGTTTGATCCTAAACACTTCATTCACAATGCTAAAATGACACAAAAATTGAAGAAATATGAACATGAATTCTCTGTTGATGATGTGATTAGAAATTGTGATGAAGCTCAAGCTACAAAAAGGAGAGCTGCATACAATAGGGTAGTGATGGCAGAGGCATGGAAGAAAAATCATAGTTCATCATATATAGAGGCCTTCCATGAAATACAGGACCCTCTGGAGAGAGTTGATCAATTGATCCTCCATGTAGATGACTCGACAAAGGATGTGCCTCTCAAAGCCTTTGAGACAAGGAGAGATATTTGCTTTAAAAGACAAGCTAAGAATATAATGCCTCTAAGTCATTCATCACCACAGTCCACTCCAGATGTAAGCTTCTCAGTAGACACTCCCATCACATGTGAAGATGACACTGAAGAAGAGGATGAAGTTGCACAGGTAAATGCTCCTACCATCCCACAATATGAACCACCACTGGAGAGGAGTGTTGTTTCATTTGAAGCCTCAGACAAACTTTCTGATGATGTGAGGCACCGTGCCAGTTTAGAATTTACTTCAGATAGTGCTTTTGTTCAAACTCCTGAATTTAGATCATTCAGTTATGAATATAAAGGGAAAGTAATAAGAGAAAGGATGAAAGAAATTAGTTTGGAGTAGGAGGCTAATGCTCTAAAAGAACTACAAAAGGAAGTTGACAAGGAGATGGAAAATATCACCCTTGAAAGAGGATGAGAGCTGCTACAGCAGGCTGGGGTCATGCTTCTCTTAGGATGGGACATCAGTTTGGCTATAGTTTTTGACAGTTTCATGAGGAGGGAAAATAAAACCTTGCAACTGACAGATGAAGCTAGCGACGAAATTGATATTAGCTCAGGATATAATCCAGATAATGCCACTCTACAGATCTAGGCTCTATACTTGCCAGGGAAGAGGGCCCACACTTATTGATGAGCCTAATCAAATCTTTGGCCACCTTTTGGTACAACGAGTAGGAGATACAGATCCTCTTGAGTCGAATTGAATATTAATGTTGCTAAGTTCACCAAAGCACAAATTGAAAAACTGATAAGAGACAATAAGAGCCTTACTTCTAAGAACGAGAAGTTAAAGCAAGAAGTGACTAATTATAGAGATAAATTACCGTCTTCCTCATAACTCTTTTCTCTGTTGGTGGATTGTGAGAGAAAGGTACTCAAAGCCATGTCTAAAACCACATACTGGAAACAAAAGAATGAAATAATTCAACAGAAATATGAGGAATTGGGAAGGAGGTTAAAGACTACTAAATTAGAAATGGCTTCAGAATTGATAAGGAAGAGATTTGACAAGGTGCTCAAGAAAACTGATAAGGTTTGGGTGATCCATAGCAAGACATTTGCAACTTACCAAGAACACAATAGATTACATTGCATAATGAAAGAAATAAAAGAACAAAAAGAAGCCAAAGAGAATATTGGTGAGCAAGTGTTCCAGGAATATAAAGAATTAATGGATATGCATGGCAAATTTCACACCATATTGACGCAAGAACTTAGTGATTTCAACCAATCTTTGAGTAAGGGTTTACTAAATTTCTTCGATGATGAAGGGGAGTTGAAGGAACAAGATGTATGGAAGGATGAAATTGCTCAATATTTACCAATGGCCCTTGATGAAATAAACGATGAGGAAAGGGTGATAGAAAAGGCACATGTACAATTGGAACGGAGCTTTACTCTGGCATTCGCCATGAGAGATATCATTAGCAGTGCAGATACTTATGCTAAAACAGGATATATCAAACACTTGTCTAAGGTTAATTTGTTTATCGCTCAAACAAAATGAGAAGCAGGGGTTATTGAAGTCTCGCAATATCTAATGCTTTATCATGGAGTATGGACCTTGGGCAGATCTTAAGTGATCACAGGTACCTGATGAAGACTAACGGATTGTAGTGCATCACAAATTGTTGCGGACTTCTTTGTTTTTTCTTGTTTATGTCTAATATAGTTATTAGGATTTTAGTAATGAAACAATGCGACTTTTGATGTAAGGGCCTGAAGCTTGTAGCTTCCCATATAGAAGGGAAACCAAGGCCGGATTTTAAAATATATTAGATTTGGATCATCATTAGAATAACAACAATATTAGCATAAATTTTTCATAGCAGAGAAGACTTGTGATACACAATGTACCATCTTTTGAAGTTGTATAAATGGAGAAGAAGAATTAAATTGGTGTTCCAATTCTGGTGTCAATTGTTTGTTAAGTAAATTGATAAATATTATCTAGTTGTCTCCAAGGTTGACATTTCCTTATTATTTAAATTGGTGTATCAAGTATATATTCAATTTATCGAGGCACATTTTTTGTTCTTGTGTGATCCAGTTAATTGGCTCCTTCAAGTAAGGATTAAATTCTCTTAATTAATCATAGTAATCTGGAAAAAGTCATTTGGATCGATAAGAAGAACCTGATAATTATATCCTTGCACGTTTATACCAGTCATAAACTTATAAAAGTGTCGAACAGTTCGAACTGTATCCAGGAATAGGACACATACATCATACAAATCTTGACTCCATTAACCCAATAGAATTAGGCACTGGTCATACCCATTTCATTACAAAACTTCATAAAATCTTATTCAGACATTCAAATTTCAGCACTAGGAGTAGGAGTAGCTATTAAGTTTTCATCTATTCCACATCTAAATGCCACTGTGGGTAGATCTCTAATTTCAACTAAGTCACACAACTCTTAAATTTGCATCAGTCATCAAGGTTCACCCACCTAGGTTTAGCAGAGCCTGAAGTGCAAGGAGTCATCAACCACATAGGTTAACTCCGTTTGTTAGCCAAAAATGTTACCAAAGAGCTTGGCATCCTTGTAAGGTTAAAACCTGCAATTTTGAGACCTAACAGTACGAGCATTTTGGAGTGTTGTTTTTAGATTTTGGTGTTTCTGGTTCATGCTTTTTCGTAGCCCAGCCATCCTACCTATTCACTCACGCTGATTGGAGAGCTTGCAAACATTTTGTGGGTGTTGTTTCATTGGATTCCTAGTCCTTGGGCGCCCCTATGCTCAAGGTTTCAAATTTTTTGAAGGTGTCTTGGATTTTATGGAGCTGGTCGCTACACTAGGTGGGCTGTACACTTTGGTTTGAGGGCATCCTTGCTGTTGGTACTGCCTTTCGCTGTTGTTTGGCTTTGAAAACTGCCTTTTCCTTTATGTTTGGATTGATTGGGAGGTGCCTAGACTAGTCTTTTGCATTGTTAGCACTTTGGTGGAGTTCTTTGGTGTTTTGGTGGGATTATGCCGCCGCCTTACCACCACCACCACCACCACTGGGGCACTGGATTCTTTAGTCCATATGCAAGCTTCTTTCATTACCCACCCACCCCTTGTATCAGACCTAAGGGGCAACAATGTTCTGGGTCATCTCCCACGCCATTTTGGTTCTTCAGCCATGTGAGGGTGTTGGCGAAATTGGCCCTTGTGATGGCGTTTTATGGGGAGTTCGCTTATATTTCCGGTCAGCATCGCAGAGTTAATGTTCTTATCATTTTTCCTCTTTCATATTACTCTCGTCTTTGCTTTTTTTGCTGGAAGCGCATAGGTTTAATGCTCGGCACCGAGTATCAATATTAATAATTAATTCAGAAATCATTGCTCCTAATGCTTGAATGAATAAGTGGTTGGAGCTTTTGTGGCCTCATACTACTCCAGCTGAATAAGTGGTTGGGCTTTTAATGTGTGTGTGTGTGTGTGTGTGTGTGTTACCTACTCCGGCAATACCGGTTATTTGGGTCTCTTACTTCACCGCCTGCCACCGCGCGCTGCGTTTGCCCAGCGAAACGCTTCTAAACCAGCCGAGACTTCCTGGATCGGATCGGTGATGGTGGGTGTTGATGCTGTTCGACTCCTCGGTCCACCTTCATCGAATCAGTCAGATCGATTTCATCCAGCAGGTTGGGTGGCGCATACATTATTATGCTCTCACCTTGCCCAAATCGAGATTTGGGTGATTAGAAAGTGGGAGGGGGTTTACTTCAGTTGGTTATTTTGATTGTTACCTAACGCATTGTAACCTTACCACCGTATGCTCTCACCTTGCCCACATTAGGATCTAGGTGATCAGAAAGTGGAAGGTAGTTTACTACTGTTGCTTATCAATATTGTTTGGCTAACGCTAATGGGTAAAATCTGAAAAATTAAGGGTGGATTATTACAATGGTATCAGGGCTAGTCATCTTGCCAGCCTATGCTTCTGACACATGCAATGCAACTGTAATCATCTATGAGTGAAAGAGAAAGAAGGTATTACAATATAGAACAAAAGAAAAATCAGTGGCAACCCCCACCAATTGCAGAAGGAGAAATAGTTTCAAGGATCCTTGGGATCCATTCGGATTCTTCTAGAGACATCGACAATTCAGTTGAGGTTATGGCAGACAAGGGGAAGGCACTAGGCCAACCTGAAAATCTAGATGAAATAACAGAGATAAAGTTTGACATTATAATGTGTGTATGTGTGTGTGTGTGTGTGTGTGTGTGTGTGTGTGTGTGTGTGTGTGTGTGTGTGTGTGTGTGTGTGTGTGTAATGTGTGTGTGTGTGTGTGTGTGTGTGTGTGTGTGTGTGTGTGTGTGTGTGAGAAATGTAATCAATAATAATATGTAATAATAATAATGGAACCTTGTAATCAGCTACCTGCAGTTGTTGCTTGGCAGCAAAAGATGAGATGAACCAAGGTATTCCACAAGTTAGCCAAGTGCCACAAGGTGAAACTAGCTCCACTGACTAGTCAAACACGGGTGGACACACTACTACAGTAGTTTCAGAGTATGTTCCTAGACCACCCAACCCACATTCACATGTAGGGAGGAGCCACAGGGTGCTCAAGAGGAGCAGGTACCTTTGGTAGATGAAGTTAGGACAGCCTATATGGAGTATGTTTCTCTACCAATTGAGATTTGCAAGTTATTGACCTTGGATCAATACCTCCACCAACGGAAGAAAAGGGGTGAAAGAGTGGAGAACAGAGGGCCATTAGTGCAGAGAGATTTCCAGAATGCTCTAGGAAAGGTAATACTGACACACTTTGATGGGAGTGATAAGTGCATGGCTAGATCTTGGGTGCAAAAGTTGGATAATTACTTGTCACTGAAACCCATGCCAGAAGAAGTGGCAATCAACTTTGCCACTTTGCACCTTGATGGAGTAGCTCACGAATGGTGGTATCATGGCCTTATCACACTTGGCCATAATTTGATTACTACATATGATGAGCTCACCAACAAACTCATCGAGAGGTTTGATAAAAAGGATCCTAAAATCCATTTTAGAGAGCTTGTGTAGTTGAAGCAATTTGGCTCACTTAACACTTACATTTCAGAGTTCCAAAGACTCTCCGTCATGGTTCTTGGTATCATGAAGAAGAGGCTTGTAGTCCTTTTTCAATGAAGGGCTAATGGAGTCATTGAAGGGTTGGGTTAAAGCTTTTGACCCACCAACTCTTCATGAGGCGATAAGGAAGGCATGGAGCCTGGAGCTTGTAGCCCCAAAGAACAAATTTCCACCTAAGACCTTCACATGATAGAGACTAGAGGCCTAATAGCAAGGAGAACATTCAGCCCAAAGAAAACCCTGCAAAGAAGGTGAAGGAAGACTACAAAAAATAGCTAAGGAAGAAGAAACTTTGTTTCACATGCAA
>VDFB02266652.1:0-20944 GCA_007258455.2 Sequoia sempervirens
GAGGTTGGGACTTTTGTATATAGGGCATTTTTTGCCTCTTTGTAAAGGAGTTCGGATTATGAATTTTGGAGAGTTAGTGATTTTTAACAATCCTTTCTCAGTTGATGTATGTTTTGTAACTCCTTTGGAATTTGGAATACAAAGATTACCTTGAAGATCAGTGTTAGTTTTTTCATACTACCTTCTTTCTTCTTTCAGATTATGCAAGTTTTGAATTGTGTTTTTCTAAGTCTTCGTTTACATTTTAAAGTTGTGAAATTCATCTTTCCTTCTTAAAATATATGCGAATTAAGCCCCCTTTTTCATAAATTATGCATAAGTTTCATAAGATTTATGTTGGGTAGATGAAATAACTATCATCCTTTTTCCAGTGTATGTTCATCTTTTATTTCATGATTCCTGTCAGTTCGGTGTATCACCATAGGATTTAGTTTTCATTTTTATGCACTCCTTCTCCCTTTTCCTTACAAAGATCAGTAGTTAGGTGATAACACAAAGGAAGCCGGCCTTCCCCGGAGGTTGACCTCTGTTTACAAGAAACCTACAACTTTAGAGGTCTTCCCATGTTACACTGGATTATTGAATTTTACATTCAACAGGGTGCAAAATCCAAGTGCTAACATTTAGTCTCCAAAAAATGTTGTTTCAGCATATTTTCCCCATCCTAGATCATAAGGAAAACAACAAGATCTCCTTCTATGTTGACTCACCTAAGGGTTGAAAGTCCACCTTGGCTTAAGGGATCTCTTTTTCCTAATGAGATAGAGGGAATTAGGTGTATTGTACCCCATTTTTCCCTTTCTATTTATAGTAAATTATTGATAAACCCCCATTTGAATAGAAAGAAGCCAAATCCCTCAATTTCAATACTAAGGAATACATACATACACAATTTCATTTCCAAATAACTTCATTTGATCCCCCAAAAGCTACTGAAAATTTAGTTTTTAAGAAGTATTTTGATAGTTACGGAGGAGACTCCATCAAGGATTTGATTTAATCCTAGGGTTTCTATCCAAAGAGATTTCACCTAATCCCCTTCAATCAAACCCCTTTTATATAGAATTCATTGAGATATAAAGCATTAATTTTCTAAAACATATATGATTTTAGGAAAAAATTGGGATCTCATAAGTGGGACACAATATATCAAGATCATCCCAAGCTTTTATTTGTCCTTAGAAACCTCAATAATGATCATTTGTATGAGTGGTTCTATTTAAAATAATATCCCTCCTATTAATAATGTTTGAAATCATGACTTGGTTTCAATTCATCATAGGGCTCTTGATCCTCTTTAGGTTCCTCTACATGTTTGATAAAATTCATAGAGCAGGTATAGAATGTTTTTTTTTATCCTAATAAATTAGTATTACATTATTCATCAACTGCTTGGGAAATAGTTAGTTAGTTACAATTAAGATAATTGTAGTCTCCTCCTTGTATAAATTTGTTCGTAGTACTTCAATGTATGATCAATAAAGCACATTTAATGCTTCATATGGTATTAGATCCTGCATCACTCTTGTTCCTGGGAGTATAAAAATTGTATGAGAATTTGCATTCAAGAGATGGTGTTGAAAGAGCAAGGGTATTGTAGAGATGATACACCTAATTTTCCTCCTATCCACTAGTGGTATTGGATGGCATGGATTGAAGTTGAAGGTTTTCCATTATTGTGTCAGAATAATTGATCAAGGAAAGTCTATCATTGTTTTAGAATTTCTCACTCATATATTTGCAAGCTTGTGAATATCATGCCAATATTTTTCTTCTTGGTAAGTGTCCATTATCATTGTAAAATTAGTGTTTGAAAGAAATTAGTAGAAAATCTTTTGGGGAGTACTAGCATAGAAGGTAATATTGCATTTTGAAACCACCACTTAGTTTTAGCATATACAGTTTTAGTTGTATCAATTGTAACTATCATGTATAAGTGGTTATGTTTTTGACTGAAATGAAGGTTTCATTTAAAATCATGTAAATTTTTATCTCTACTGATGCAAAGGCATCAAAAGTAATGAGAAGAAAATAAAAATAATAAGGCATATGGAGAATAGTATTGAAATATATTTATAGGAGATCGCAGACCAAACAATTAGTTTTTGATTTGTTCCAATTTGTTGTGCAAAGAGATGGAGCATTTTCTAGAGATATTTCATTTATTCAAAGGTGGAAAATTATTGTAATTCTTCCTTCTTATTGTCATAAAATTATCAATATTGGTTAGTGAAAAATTGCTAAATTATGCCTACATATATCCACAAGCCTAGTCGTACTGACATTTCTAGTTTTGGTATACCTACATATGAAGCCGTTTTCCAAACAACTATTTTTTTCCTTTTGCAATCAAATTGTCTTGAAATTGGGGGTGGTCCATTTAATGTGACAAGTTTTGATTTATTAAAGGGATTTGTAGAAGACCTCAAAAGTGAAGAAATAGTTCTAATAGAATAAATTAGAGGAATTACAAAAGAGGATGCAACTACATTCATTAAAGGAAAAAATTAAGATAGATCACATGAAGTTAACATATCTTATGTTAAAGATGATGATCCACCGGAAGATGATTTTTTTGATGAATATTTTTTGAAGAGGCTAATTAATTATTCTAACTTCTGACTACCAGTGCTTGGTAAAGTGCATTCCAAAACAATAAAACAGTTGTTAACTATCTTGTAGATGAGTTGAGATTGAGCATGTTGTCAAGTAAAATCATTGATTAGTTCCTTACATGTGATTGGAGGTTGGTGGCACCAGATGATGGAGGAATTTCCATCATCTCAAATCAGCTTTTCACTTTGAGATGGTGCTTTGTATGAGAATTATTTTTTTCTTTATTTCTTGTTTTCCTTGTTGATGTTGATGGATTTCAAGAATACATATATTATGAAGTTCGAATTTTGGAGAAAAGTAAGATATTTTGTGTTGAGCTCAATATGGATTTTTTTCCAATGAGTTTATGACACTTCAATTGAGAATTATACCCTTACGAGGGTCATCAGACAACTTGATGGAGCCATGTGTTTGTAGAGCTCAATATGGATCATTTTTGAATAATTCAAGAATCAGTGATTCAAGAGTTCAAGAAAATGGTAGTACAAGAACTTGAGAATTTAGCTCAAAGCTACACCCTTCCAAGGGTCATGAGGTAGCTTAATGGAGTTCCACTTGATTCAAGATTTATTTTTTGAAAGGAAGATCTCAAGAATATATACATATTTTGTAATCAGCTAGCTTTGTTATGTAAGCCTTAAGGAGGGTCCCAAGTAACAAGGTGAAATCTAAGTTTGAAGGGGTACATTTATAGGAAAAATGTAATAAGGGTGGGAATGTTTTTTTTTTGATAAATATTATTTTATGAAATGAAATGTAACATTAAAAACTAAACTATCCAAAGTAATGTATATTTTTCAATAATTATCATTTATAGTCAACACCTTGTGTAAGTAATAATAATAAAAGATAAAAAGTATAAAATATAATTCTTTGAATTGATTAATATAACCATAGGTTATATATAACACATATAACATTCAATTTTATAAATTAAACATTCACACATGTAACAAGAAAAATATAACAAAGTACTTGTCTACATCATTATCAACTCATTTTCCTTATCATAATGAGTGGTTAAATCCTTAAAAAAAAAAAAAAATTAAGAGTAAATTAAAGATCATATAAAATTATTTAACTCATACATGAACTAAAGATTTCATTTTATTACTATTATCATAAAAATTAGATAGTGTTCAAAAAATTAGAAAAATCTCTTACAAAACATTTTATCCTCTTTTCTTTATCATGCATTCCTTTATATCCATACATACTTAAATTCGTAAAATTATTCTTATGTCTCCACATCATGTGCATAAACATATATTTTTCTCTTATGGCTCTAAGACTTTATGATTATAATATATTATTAAGAGAAAATAGTTTCCTTATTAATACATGCTCTTCAATTAGGGCTTGTTTTCCTAAAGTTTCACATTGATTGAATTCAAAGTCTAGAGCTAAGTTGAGGAATCCTTACTTTGCTAAATTTTTGCATTGGTGGGACTAGAAGTGGGGTTCAGCTCTTAGGGTGGTGGACAATATATATAGAGAGAGAGACCACATGTCTTTCCTCATTTTTTATTGTATCCATGGTTACATCTTGAAGTTTTTGAGTTGTATTTTCTTGATTATAAGGTGTGTTTGAAATATCTCTATATTATTCCTTCATTGGCTCTAGAGATCTTATAGTTATAGTTTAGAGAATGAACATCAAAACTATTGGCTATAACTCTTATTTATAAAATATTAATAGCTTTCAATCCTACATAATTATTAGTATTGGAAACCATTAAAATTTCACAATCAAGAAAAAATAGATAGAATCATAATGTATGTGGAAGTTTTGGAAACAAACAAAAAATAAGCATTTAATGAAAATCAAGTGAGGTAGTTCTAACCTCAACAATTAATACACATAATACTTTCTCTCCACAAACTACAATGTGTTGAATGCTCTTCTCATGAAGAATGTACAATGTTCCCCATATTAGTTTGTCTTGAAGAACCTCTAATGTGCCTGTAAATTATTTTAAAAAGTATTGAATCTAAATTATAAACCCTATTATTATAGAAACTAAAGAGCTATAAATTTAACACTCCTAAAAATAAATTATAATATCAACTCAATTAACTAATCATTTATGACTTGAATTTTTTGTTGGAATCTTGACCTTTTTAATACTAATACAACAAACCTAGTAGACTCTTTAGCCATCTTAATTCATGACTTTAAAAATTCCCTTTGTTGGAATCTTGACTTTTTAATACTAATGCAACAAACCTAGTAGGACTTTTAGCCATCTTAATTCATGACTTAAAATTTTGTTGAATCTTGACTTTTACTAATGCAGCAAACCTAGTAGTAGACTCCTCAGAGCTACCCCTAATCACTTCATTGTAGTAATTTGCTATAAAAAATTATAGGGCTTCCATTTGAAAAGCTTGGTGTTTTAATAATCTAGTAAAATTATTATTTTATTTAAAATGATGAATTTTAAAAAACTATTGAATTACAAATCTTTCAAATAGATTAAAAATATGATAATTAAATGATTTTAAAATACTCTCAATTAAATATAAAAAAAACTTAGAACATATTTTTAAGTAGAAAAATATTATATGATATATTGAAAATATTGTCCAAAATTCAATAAGCTTAAGAGGGTGGATAACATATGTTTAGGGTGTAGAGAGATAAGTGTATTTAATATGTAGATAGGTCAAATGCATTAGACAACAAGAATAAGATTGGAGATAAGTGCAATCTATATATAATATGCAGATAGATAACATATGACTTGTGACTTCCTTTTAATACAATTTTAATCATTTATTAAAATAATAACTTAAGAAAACACTTTCTTTAATTATGATACATAACTGAACAAAAAAATATGAATATACAAATTTCAACCTTACAATTATATTTCTTCCTAAAAAAATTACTTATAAATTCTTAAATAATTATTCTAATTTAAGTGGGAACAATAGAATCGAAAAGATTCATTAAATCTCAATGATGTTTACCGTGCTTCCACTCGCATTTAAAATAGAGTTGCTCTTAGAACAGCCTGTCTTAATCCAGCTCGGCTCCATCCAAATCACAGGCATTTTTTATATAATTTTCCTCATAGAATCACTCAAATTTTATTCTAATAGATAATTCAAGATTATAATTATGAATTAAAGACAATGTTAGTCAAAATAGACGAGTGCTTTTCAAACAATGCATCTGTACATTAAGCTGATAACACATTTTATAAATCTTTATCTCAACACTCACTTCAACTCTATTCGCTGGATATGAACACCTCCTAAACCTCAAGCCGGTAAAGATGGCGATGGCCAATCTCCCACATCAATCATCCACAAAAAATATTACTTTCAAGGGAATAAAACTGTATTTAGTGCGCCATATTCAGTGGCAACAGCCGGCCATTACCATTAAAAAAATGTAGCAGTTGGAAGAAAAAACCACATCAATTATAAACTTTTGAATCCAGTCAATCCTTTAATTCAAAATTTGAATAATTTTATAGAGTGACGCCATAACAGCAATCATAATCTTGCCTGTATAGATTTTCTCCTACAGTTTCAAAGTTTAGTAGTTTAGTTTTTTAACTGTATAATATCTGACCTGCTACTTCTATTATTTAACACTTATTTTATATATAGAACAACAGATTAAGGCTGTAAGTTTTGATTAGATTAAAGTCCGGAAGGGCCAGTATTCATATACAAAACAGTAAGACGCCAAAAACAAAAACAAAAAAGCAACTACAAATTGACCAACAACAGAAAACAAAAGTTCAAGGCTGTAAGTTTATACAACACTTCCACAGTATTAAAAAGATGAAATGTGCCTCTCATTTACTATTCATTTCTACTGCTTTTGTTTACAAGTATGATCATGTGCTTTGTTGACTGTTTGATGCATTAACTACAACTGCCATACATATCTTTATCCTCTGAGGTCCCACGGCCATCCCAATTGTTTCACTTTTTCCTGACTTCCTCCTAACATCCTACTGCAATTATCGCCTGTTTACCAAACAAGTATCCTATACTCCACACACCATACACATGGGCCAACAGCAAACCACACCATGATGATTTCTAAATACAATGTCTCAGGTCTCAGTCCCAGAGCACACATTTGCAAACACCATGACTACTTGATCAATGATGCTGACAGACATTGAAGCTGCCTATGGAGAGCACTATACAATATCAGCCATGTTCATAAACACTGAATATGACATGCCTGAAGTAGTGACACACCATTCTAATGCCACCAGACCATGCATGGAGCATGAGATAATAGGCTCCACCCAATAGCTCACCACCTGTATTGACTGCCAAACTTAACTGACTTGAACAGGCACACCCCACCAAACACATCCACATGCCTCAGCAAGAAATATAACAGCTTAGTTGGTTGATAGAGAGCTAAATCCTTTAGGCTAATTAGGAAGATGAACCATAGTGTTGTAGGTGATGGATTTGGTGAGTTAGTACCTCCTATTAGTGTGAGCATCAAATATATGTGGATTGGTGGAGCTAAGTTTGTATAGTAGGGAGGGTAATGGAGGAATGGGTAGTATGTTGCTACAAGTCAAGTGTGGTGAAAAAAAAAATCTACTATTCATTTTAGAAAATGTTGCATGTGGAGTCACTTGGGATTAGTGAAAGTGAAAAACAAAACCTAAAGTTTCATAGAGGTATTGTCCTTCATTCACTATTGCTATGAGTAGGATCTAGGTCAATATCATTTTAGAACAACTTAAAGATGTATGTAACTCACATTGAGGCATTATAACTGTATAAAATTATAAATTAATGGCATGAGGAGCATTGACCACCCTTCTACAAGTTTTCCACCCATTCAAGGATTTTTGCTAAGTTCATTTTTGTATTGCATGTTGTTTAGATTATGCAAGGATTTTTTTTGTGTTTCACATTTTAGATGTTGTTTTAGTTGTTTAATGCACATGTTAGATAACGATTAAATATAGTTAAATGCACATGAAAAATTTTCAAGTATATCATCATAAATCCATAAGTTGATGAATTAGAGTAAGGACTAACTACTTAGAGTTTACATATCAAGTGTTATTATGTCCATTCATTGTCTAAGAATACAGAGAAGTGATACCAAGAAAGTATTTGTGTTGTGCATTTTTTTTTGTTAACACCCAATGGTGTGTTGAGTATTTTAAAATCATATTTGAGGTGGAAGATAAATGATAAGAAGAAGCACATAAAGGTTTAAACTACTAGAGACAAGAGCTAATACTAAATAAAGTCCTAGGAATATACTCATTGAAGAGGAGCTAGAGCAAATACAAGATTTTTTGGACCATCAATTTTGAGTTGTCCATGCATGAGGAAAAAAACTTTAATTTAAGTAGTGTTATATATGGAGTCATGGAAGTTCAATACTTAAGCTAAGAATGATGCTAGTAGTTGATTTTAGTGCATCATAACCCCTCTCTACTTCATTCTAGAGGGGGGAAACATCCATCAATTGAGCTAAAAATGGTGCTTCCAATTGATTGTGGTATCATACCTATGGTGGTTATGGTGGGAAGGGAATTTCCAATCCATTGAGAGGAGGGGAAAATATAAGGATTTCTAAATCATGTTTTGGTATTAGAGGGTTGCTACAAGTGAGTTGTAGTTGATTCCTTCCCAAATAGATATATATGTAGAGGTATATAAAAATTACAAAAAAATTAATTAAAACTCATTAATGCCATGAGGGCCCATTATGTTAACAATCTATCTTGGAGATATGTTAATCTTAATTAGATTGGAGATATGTTAGATTTTTTTAATTTCACTTTTTCCTTTTTCAAGATTATGGGGAATAAAACATGGCTTGGAACATGTGATCCAAAAGTGGATTATTTTAGGTGAAAAATATAGTCAAGGATATAAGTTCACTAGTAAAAAATTATATGGCATGCATATAAATTCTTTGTGGTCCTAAAAGATCACCTCCAATGAAGGCCATAGGCATTGAGACTACTTAGTGATATGAGATGTAATGCAGGAGCATCCCTGGTTGTAAAGTAATCTTGTATCAACCAAAACAATTATTTTCTTGCATTGCATTCAATATCAACTTCAGTAGTTCATTTTGAATTTTGGGTATGTGCAGGATCATCATGGAAAAAACAATCCCTTAAGTGGCAAAAAATTCAGAAAATCAGAGTTAGGTAACTTGATGTAAAAATTTGAATAAGTTATCTATATTATTTCAAAAACATGTAAGAATAGAATCTGTAGCAAATTGAATGTAGTTTCTAAACTACTAGGTTTATTTTTTAAAAATAAAAAATCTATTTGGTGAAAATTTGAAATTTCAATGCAGAGTACTTTAAATTTCAGGGAAAAATAAGAAGTAGGTGTCCTGTCTAACCACCCTAACCACAATAAAATGATAGTATTTTTTTATAAGATTTTAGATATAAGTAGAGAACTCATGTACGAATGTGATGCATTTTTGTAATTTTTTTCTAACTAAATAATTAATTATGATTTTTTTATTACAACTTTTCAAAAATATAAAAACTCATATGTCTGACAACCTTAACTTGGTCAAAACTTCATGAATTTCAAAAAAAAATTTAATCCTATAGTATACAAAGCATAGAATGTGACGCATGTTTCATATTCAAAAAATGTGATAATTGTTTCAAAGCTATAGATGTTTTTAATCAACCTATCAATCAAAACTTTAGTCGTAATTCAAATAGAAAATGAATAATAATTATTTATTAAATTCAAAGTAAAGCATAATTTATATTGGTGGAAAGCTAAGAGTCTCCTTTAAAAACCCTTTTCATTTCATCAAATTTTGGGTTAAAAAAAAGTCGTCAGCCACATACCCTTCAAATACCCATAAAAATAGCCACTTTTTGGCCCATCATGATCTTGCACATACCCTTTTACTACATCATTTTTTATCATCTCTCAAAGTAGTATATAGCATCTACATGTTGAAATCTATCACATATCTATATTTCACATCATTTGTATTTGTCTACCAAAAGTTATCGCTCTTAGAATTTCACTGAGTTACTAGTCAAAGCATTTGGGGCCAAGCTAGTCCAAATTTATTAGTGTAGACCTACTCCAAATCATGTAGAACCTAGTGGGATACCTTACAAGCATCTTGGGGTTCATTGAAACCTACCTTGGAGATTCACAAGTCATATCTTTTCATGTGGAGTTATCTCCTCATATTTTGGGGCCGACCTTCATGTATGATCATTCATCAAGTTATTAACCCTTGTGGCTAATACGAACCTATATGGGAACTTGAGAAGCATATTTATAAGAATTTATAATCATTGTATTCATTTGGATTAGTTAGTAAATCATGATTGGATAGATTCATTACATTTTTGCACAAACCATTTGGGGGCATGTAATAAGGCCTATTGGCCAATTATATATTTGAAAGCCCATGTAGCAAGCCTATGAGCATTGTAAATTCTCCCTTGTGGCCTATGTTATATATAATATTTTCAATTTAATGAAGTTTCATGTTCGCACATCGATTTGTTGTGTTGACTCATTGTTGCATTGTTTGTACTGTTCCTTCTAAAACCCTCCAACTGTGACTGCACTAAGTGGTATCAGAGCGAGTTTCAATTCTTGAATTTATTCCTTGAGGTGAAAAGATCCATGATCTGAGGTAGACTGCATTGGTTTTCAACCGATCAACAATTGTGAGGTATTGAAACCCTTATAGCCAGATCGCCAAACTAAGATAGTTGCACCAATTCGAGGGGAGATATGCCGCCAAGAAGAGTTCCTACTATGGTTACGAATTTTTCTAAAAGAATGGATGAGATGTTGGAACGGATGCGAGAGATGCGAGTTACGTTAGATGTTGTTGAATAAGATCAAAGGTGAGGCATAAACCCTAGGAAAAATGGTGAAAGTGGTGATGAAGCAAAACTTGTGAACCAAATTGTAGAATCTGTAGATGAAGAAGAAGAAGAATCAAATCAAGTCAAAATTTTGAAATTGATCTCAAATATTGGAAAGTGACCTAGAGTTGAAATTTAAAATTACATGAGAAATTTCAATCTTGGAGAATTGATTGATTAGATAAATGAAATGGTAGAATACTTCAAATGTGAAGAAATTAAAGATCTGAAAAGAGTTAGATTTCTAAAAACAAAGTTGAAAGATCATGTTGCATTATTGCGGAAAGAAGTTCAATTAGATTGAAATAGAAGAGGAAAAGAAAGAATCATCAAATGGGATGGAAAGGTGACAAAGTTGAAGAATCAATTCAAACCAATAGATTATGAATTAGAATTGTTGAAGAGATTGCAGAAGCTAAGGAAAAAAGAAAGATCTATGAAGGAGTATACCAAAGAATTCTACAAGATGATAATCAGAATTGGTCATAGTGAAGCAATCAAAGAAAAGGTTGCCAAAGATATCAATGGACTGAGAACAAACATTCAAAAAGAATTGAGCCTAGTAAAGATGGCGTTTTTTGAAGAAACATATCAATTTGCATTAAAATTGGAAGAGAAACTGAACAAGAAGTTTGAAAAAAGGCATAGAAGTGCAAGAGGAAGATTACAAAAGAGTGGAACCCAGTCCAAAGAATAAAGACCATATTTGGAATAGAACAATGATTCAAAACCCTACTAGAGTGAAGAAACGGATGCTAGATTATACCACAGAGGAAGAGAAGATAGAAATTTCAACCACAATAATAGAGGAGGTTATAATTCTTACCACAATGATGGATACCATAGAGATGAAGGAAGATCTAATATAATACCATTCAAAGTAACTTGTTTCAAGGATGGTGGTGAAGGAAATAGAGCATTCGAGTGTCATCAAGGAAGCATTGGAAGAAAACATGAGCATGTCAAAAGAACAACACATGTGGATGAAGAACCTGGCGGATCCCCTAATTTAGTTGGGAAACCAAAGAAAGGTGAATCATTGGTGATGAGTAGAGCTTTAATGCATGAATAAGTTACTAAGGAACCACTATAGAGGAAAGGTCTATTTAGAACCAAATGTAAGCTAGAGGAAAGGTGTGCAAAGTTAAAACTGATAGTGGTAATTTACTAATAATCTAGTTTTAGAGGAGATGGTAAAAAATTTGAACTTGAAGAGATTGAATATTCAAACCCCTATATGATAGCATGGATTCAAGATGAGCATAAGATATTGGTGAATGAACAATGTTTGGTAAAATTTCATATTGGATCATATAGGGATGAATTATTGTGTGATATTATGCCTATGGAGGCATGTCATTTACTATTAGAAAGACCATGGCAATATGATAAGAAAGAAATTCAAATGGAAAGAGAATCAAGTTCATGCCTTTGGAGGAAGAGGAGAAGACTGAATTTTGTGGCATTGCCAAACTATGTCTGGTAGATGGGACTAAGAATTTTTTTGATGGATCTAGGCATGAGAATATGTGTTTTGCATTGATTCCAAAGAGAGGAGGAATTCTAGAGATAATAAAGAATTAGGATCTACCATAGAAAGAAATTGTAGAATTATTGACAGAGTATGAAGACATCATGTCAGAGAATGTACCAGATGGTTTACCGCCTATCTAGAGTATCAATCATCATATAGATATCATATTGGGAGAAATTTTTCCAAATAAATACTCACATATAATGACACCAGAAGAGAACGCAGAGTTTGACTGGTAGATACAGGAGTTGTTGAGCAAATAATTGATCAGAGAAAGTTTGATCCCGTGTGCGGTACCTACTATACTTGCACCAAAGAAAGATGGAGAGTGGATAATGTGATAGATTCAAGAGAAATCAATAAGATCATTGTTAAGTATAGATTCTCATTGCCAAGGATGGATGAAATTATGGATTGTTTGAGTGGATCAAAGTATTTCACAAAGATTAATCTCAAGAGCATTGGATATCATCAGATCAGGATCAAAGAAATAGATGAATGGAAGACTACATTTAAAACTAATGAAGGATTGTATGAGTGGTTAGTGATGCCTTTTGGATTGAATAATGCACCAAGTACTTTAATGAGATTAATAAACAATGTATTGAAGAAATTATTGGGTAATTTTTTCATTGTTTACTTGGATGATATTCTAATTTTCAATAATTCAAGAGGACATTTGTGGCACATCTAGCAAGTATTGCAGAAGTTAAGAGAAGAGAAGTTGTTGATTAATGTTAAGAAATTTAGTTTCATGGAGATAGAGTTAGTATAATTGGGATTTTTTATTTTTGTTGAAAGATTGAAGATGGATCCGAAGAAAGTGAAAGAAATTTTAGATTTTCCTACACCAATAAATAATGGAGAAGTCAAATCATTCCATGGATTAGCTAGTTTTTATCACTTGTTTATCAAAAAATTTAGTAGTGTTTATAGCCCTATTACAGAGATAATGAGAGGAGATAAGAAGTACTTTAAGTGGACATCCGAAGCAAAAAAGAGTTTTTAATTTTTGAAGCAAAAGTTGATAGAGTATCCAATATTAGCATTGTATAATTTTGACAAAGTATTTCAAGTTGATTGTGGTGCAAGTGGAAATGTAATTGGAGCGGTATTGAGTCAAGAAGGAAGACCTGTAGCTTATTTTAGTGAGAATTTGAATGATGCCAGAAGAAGATACTAAGTTTATGATAAGTAATTCTATGCCATAATTCAAGCCTTGAAGAAGTGAAGACATTACTTGTTTCCTAAGGAATTTTTGTTGTATACAAATCATCAAGCTTTATAGTATTTGAAAAATCAAGGAAAGTTGAACCAGAGACATATGAGATGGGTTGAGTTCTTAGAATTATACATTTGTGTTGAAGAATAGGAGTGGAAAGTCAAAAAAAAATGCAGATGCATTGAGCAGGAGGAATTTGTTGACAGAGATGAGAATGGAAGTATTAGGATTTGAGGAGTTGAAGCATATGTATCAAGATGATGTAGATTTTGGTGAAGCATGGATAGCATGTAAAGAACTAGTAGTGATAGACTGGAGTCAATGGTTGGATTATTTCATTCAAGAAGGTATGTTATTCAAAGGAAAGTAGTTGTGTATACTAAGGAGTTTGATGAGAGAGAATTTGATCAAGGAAATGCATTGTGGAGGTTTAGCAAGGCGTTTTGGAGTGGATAAGATAGTAGCTTTAGTTAGTGAACATTATTTTTGGCCACAAATATACAAGGATGTAAGGAAGTATGTTCAAAGTTACAAAAATTTTCAAGTCTCAAAAGGGACTAGTCAGAATACTTGATTGTACAAGCTTTTGATAGTACTAGAGAGACCTTGGGAAGATTTAAATGTGGATTTCATTTTGGGATTACCAAGAACATGGAGAGGTTATGATTCTATTATGGTTGTAGTCGACAAATTTTCTAAAATGGCATATTTTATTCCTTGTAAGAAGATTAATGATGTTGTGCATGTTGTTGACTTATTTTTCAAGGAGATTGTGAGGCTGGATGGATTACCTAGGAGTATTGTTTCAGATAAAGACACCAAATTCATTGGATATTTTTAGAGGACATTGTGGAAGAAAATGAGGACAGATATGAAGTTCAGTTCAAAATATCACCCATATATGGATGGATAGACAAAGGTAGTGAACAGAAGTTTGGGTAACTTGTTAAGATGTTTGGTTGGGGATAAGGTAGGAAGTTGGGCTATATTTTTACCATAGGTAGAGTTTGCATACATTAATTCAGTGAACCAAAGCATGGGGAAGACACTATTTTAAATTGTTACCAGAGTAAATTCTAGAGGATTTACAGAGTTAAGGGACATCAATAGGGGAAATAAAAGGAGTGTGAAGGATGAAGAGTTTACAAACTTCATGGATACATTACATAATCAAGTTTGGAAGCATTTTGAAGACATGAATAGTAAGTATAAGGAGAAGGAAGATGAGCACCAAAGACATAAGGAGTTTGTTGTTGGAGATGAAGTGATGGTATATTTGAAAAAAGAAGGATTTATAGTGGGAACATATAATAAGTTGAAAATAAGGAAGTTTGGACCATGCAAGATACTAAGGAAATTTGGTTCTAGGAAGTGAAGTTACCAGAGACATTGGGTATATCACCTATCTTCAACATTGCAAATATATATGAATTTCATGTAGGACATGCAAGTGGTAGTAATGATGAAGTGGATTTGAAGGAGTGGTTACACATTAGGAACAGGAGGAGATTGAACAGATTTTGGATACCAGAACCACAAGAAGCACTACGAATGAGTAGTACAAAGAACATCTTGTGAAGTTGAAAGAAAAACTAGTGGAGGATTCATCATCGATTTCTTAGGCTAAGGTACACAATCTTGGCTTCCCTCTTAGCCCTGGAAAGTGAGGAACTCACTTTTCTTCCAACCTCAACTGTCTAATGCAGGATCATCCCTAGTTGTAAAGCAATCATGTATAAACCAAAACAGTTATTTTCTTGCATTGCATTCAATAGCAATTTTAGTAGTTCATTATGCATTTTACCACATCATTGTGTCTAAGCTCGCAGAGGATGATATAGCATCTACACATTGACATCTATCACATATCTAGATTTCACATCATTTATATTTGTCTACTAGAAGTTATCACTCTCATAATTTCACTGTGTTACCAATCCAATCATTTGGGGCTAACTTGATCTATATTTCTTAGTGAGGACCTATTCCAAATTATACGGAGCCTAGTGGGATACCTTAGAAGCATTTGGGGCTCATTGGGACCTACCTTGGAGATTCACAAGGCATATCTTTTCATGTGGAATTATCTCCTCATATTTTGGGGCTGACCTTCATGTATGATAATTCATTGAGTTATTAACCCTTGTGGCTGATGTGGACCTATATGGGATCTTGACAAGCATATTTATAAGAATTTTTAATCATTTAGGATTCATTCAAATCAGTTAGTAGTTCATGACTAGATAGATTCATTACATTTTTCCACAAACCCTTCGGAGGCATGTAATAAGGCCTATTGGCCAGTTGTATTGTTGAAAGCCCATGTGGCAGGCCTATGAACCTTATGCATTCACCCTTCTAGCCTATATTACATGTAATTGTCTATTATAAATTCAATGAATTTTCATGTCAGTACATCAATTTTTTGTGTTATTTCCACTGTGTTGACTCATTGTTGCACAGTTTGAATTGTTCCTTCTAGAACCCTCCTACCATGACTACAAACTAAAATATGTTAGATTTTTTAATTTCACTTTTTTTTTTTGAAGATTATGGGAAACAAAACATGGTTTGGAACATGTGATCCAAAAGTGGATTATTTTAGGTGAAAAATATAGTCAAGGCTATAAGTTCACTAGTAAAAAGTTAAATGGTAACCTTATAAATTCTTTGTGGTTCTACAAGATCACCTCTAGTGAAGGCCATAGGCATTAAGACTACATAGTGATATGAGATGACTTTTCTTCAAAGTTAAAAAATTTGTGATTAAAAATCGTTAATTCCATGAGGGCCCATTATGTTAAAAATCTATCTTGGAGATAGATTTATCTTAATTAGATTGGATATATGTTGGATTTTTAAATTTCACTTTTTTCTTTTTGAATATTTTGGGGAATACAACATGGTTTGGAACATGTGATCCAAAATAAAATTAGTTTAGGTGAAAAATATAGTCAAGGCTATAAGTTCAGTAGTAAAAAATTATATGGTAACGATATAAATTATTTTTGGTCCTACAAGATCACCTCTAGTGAAGGCCATAGGCATTAAGACTACTTAGTGATATGATATGACTTTTCTTCTCCTCAACTCTCTATCTTGATGATGGATCACAGAGTGTGACCCGAAACATTGATGAAAAAACCTTTACACAATCAAATCTAGAAGCAACATAATTACATTAAGACTACTACCAAGTCACCAATAGAAACATGCAAATAATAGGACTTTCTCTAGTTGTCATCATTTGTATTGATTACTAGAAAGAATAGATATATTATTTTTCTATTAGTTCTTACAATGGTACAATAGGTTTATCCCACGAAAATGGTGATACTTGTAGCAAAAAAGTAAGCTTGAATGCATGAGAAACTTGTTCAGTTGAATCTACATAATCTTCAGAAGGTAGAATGCCACATGAAATGTCTACTTGGAAATAAAAAAAATATTAAGCTATTAGTTTTGTAATGAAAATTTGCATCCTCTAAAACTATTTTCATCTTTCTAAATGGCCAAAGATAGGTTACTAATTAACATTTTACTATCATTAGTTTAAAATATAATTTGGGATACCATTTTTGGTCTAATGATAGGTATAGTTCATCTCACCATAGGTGATTTCATTCTTGGGAAATGGCATACCTTTCCATACTGCTTGATATAACTATATTGATGGTAGTAATGGGTAAGGTAGTGATTCTTCAAATTTTTAATAGTGAATTTTATGGTGGTATAGGTTGATATTCACTTTGTAGGAGTCCTTATAGGAAGATTTTGTTTTAAAATGTAAATTATTAAAATTTAATGAGTTTTAGGTGTTGACCTGTTGTGTACATGTTAATTTATATGTGGTGATTAGGTGCTACCACAATAGTATGTCCCACTTCTAGGACATCCTGATTTTTTCCTCAAATCACATTATTTTTAGAAAATTTGATGATTTAAGCCTTGAGAGGTTTTATCTAAAGGGTTTTAATTTAATATGGTTATATCATGGATAAGCCTCATTCTTCACTTGGGTAATAAATTTTTAGTCATGGAAATCGCTAGTAGATCTTTGAGCTTTGTTATAAGTAGAGGTGGATGTTGTAAGTAGACAATATCCATGGTAAAATTTAGAGTAGAATTATGTGGAGCTAGTTGGTTGACAAATAGATAAAAACTTATGGTTGATTGTAAATATTTACATGGTAATATATGTGTTAGGTTTCTTTATGAATTAGTTGATATACTTGGAGAGTTAGTACATCCTAGTAGCATGAGAATCACTTGCATTATGTATTAATCAATTGATGAACTTAGAAAGTTAGTTCATCCTACCAATGTAAGAATCACTTGAGCATATATTAATGGATCTAAGTCTATTTGGTAGTAAAGGTGTTGGAGGAAGGAAAAATAATTTCCCATGTAATCTTCACAACCACTAGAATAGATAAGAATATGACAACCTATTTTTAGATAAACTAAACAAATTTATGGCTCAAGTTAATAATCTTCTCAAAATTTTCTCACCAAAATCTATGAATTCAATGAAATATTAGGGAAAGGTGGTGAGGTATGCATAATCCATATTTATTTTAAATTTGACTTGTTAATTGAATTAGGTCACCCATTAGTATAGATTTATGCATGAATGTATCTCAATAATATGAACATGGATTAAATGAAAAAATTATCCATTATTTATTATCTATTTTCAAGATCAATAATACCACACAATCATATTTGTTCAAACTTTTTGAAGGGTTGAAATCAATAGATTTACTTTGGTGTGAAATTTTATTGCTTAAAAATGTCAAATAGAACAATTTATTGGGTAAATACAATGTGTTTTAAAATAGCTCAAAGAACATAGGATATTTAGATAATTGTTACCACATCATTGGTTCCTTGGGTTAAGTAATTGATTTCACATAGTGATTATCATATGGAAAGGACTGAATAGGCTATACCACCAGACTAGTTCAAATAAATGTTTCCCCATAAAAACTAAATTAAGACCAAGCCTTGAGAATTGCAATAAGAAAGTGCCAGATTTCCCAAAGTAATTATAGCAAATATATTTAACTAGGACAATCCAAATAAGACTTAAAATTACAATCCATCAATTAGAGACCCACATATGGCTTCATAGGATTTTGAATACACTTTCCCATTTTTTTATTGATTATAGTCTCCATTATATGGTATGTGATACCCACAATCTATAGTTATTAAGAAAATATGAGACAAAGGCCATGCTAATTTTTTGATACATGTGGTAGTCAATGAAACACTTATACATTAGTACAACAGGAAAGTGCAGTCTGATAACTAATATTTAGAAGATCACCTATAGAGAAAAAGGATACTAGGAATAGAAAGTGACATAAAGTGGAAACATAACTTGTGACAAGGCTCAAAAGAATAATGTATATAAATCATAAGGTTTAGGGGATAAAGAAAATGGATATTTATAGTGCTACCACATATGTTCCCTCTATAGGAATGGTCTTTCTTAGTGCATAATTTTTTAAATAGAGTGTGAAAAACGAAAATAAGTCATATATAGGAAAGGAGGCTTAGAAATTTGATAATGGTATCCAAATTTTAGATCTAATACTAAGTGTTTCAAGATAAGAAAACTATAGGGGCTTAAACATTATTATTACTAGACCAATGATGATAATGGAAACAAGGGACATGAAAATTATAGAATATTCATGTGGTGCCAACAAAATTTTTGGTATGTCAAAAAAAATAAAGGTATGAAAAGTAATATACATGGTAGTTTACAATATTTAGTTATTTATATCTAAATATGGGAAGATGTCTCCATATATTTCATCACCAAAGGTAAAAGTAGCATGATGGAAGTAGTGGATAGCCTTACCAAATATGTCAACTTGTGTGCATCATCCCATCCTTTCAGACCATGTACAATGTGAAAAGTATTCATAGAGAATATATATTTTATAGCAATTTTGGGATAGATTTATTCCCTTATTTTGGCACTCAATTCCTTTCAAATATTCATATCAAATGGGAAAACTAAGATAGTCAACAAATTTGTGGAGGGATAACTTTATATTTTTACTTTATATAAAAAGTCTTAATTACTGGATTGGCTACTACTAGTAAACTTGTGGTACAAAACTTCCTTCCATAATTCTTAAAAAATATCCCCATTTGTGGTATTTTATGGATACTATCCCTCTTCCATTACATCATAATTGAAGGTTAACCCATATTTTAGGCTATGGAATACCATATAAATCATCAACAATAGGTACTTTTAGTTCTCAAGGAGAATTTGGACATAGCACAAAACTAAATGAAATAATATAATATCCAACACTATAGAAAAAGGAATTTTGAAGTGGAGGATTATTTTTTTATATGGAAACAATATAATCAAATAACCCTAAAATAAAAAAATATAATAATGAAAATCTCTCAGCTAAATATTGTATGTGTTATATTTTTCTAATAATGTAAAGTTGAACATACAAGCTTAAGTTTTGATTATAAGAGAAAAACAAGTTTTGAAGGGACCCGAAACCCTTTACAAAAAAAAGACACAAAATGAGCTGCTAGAAAATATTTTCAAGAAGCTACCAACAACATCCTAATTGACAAAAAACACAACAAAACGAGTGCTAAACAAAGATATAACAATAAACTACAAACAACACCCAGCAGCCACAAAATAGCAAAACAACTGAAAAGAAACCTACACCAAGCAGGAAACAGAGAGCAACAAAGAAGAAGACTAGGTGCTACTCCAAGCTACTCAGGGTCTTGGCCACTTCAATCTGCTAGTTCCTATGACTTTCAACCATATCCAGCGGCTCCTTCTTAGCATCAAAGGATAACATACAAGCTTAAGTTACCTCCAACAACAAAAATGAATTTGGTTTTCCATATCTCATTTTAAAATAAATAATTGGTCAATGGATCCATGTAACATAGATAGTGTTATCTAAGATAGATGAAGAATGAAAAAAAATTAAGATCTTGGGATAGTTATCCAAATATGAACAAATAAGTTGAGGATCTAGACAATCACAACATTATATTGAAGAATTTTCCTATCAAGGATTCCATATGGGAAGATGAGATATTTATGTAGAAGAATCTATAATTGATGAGTATTGAGGAAAACTTTTGTGTGAAGTGTCGACATGTTATACCATTAACCTATAACATACATGGGAATATGTGTAGTTGACTTGTGGCTACCATAAACCTTAATTAATCTATATGATCATTTATATAGTCTTAAATAGGTATTTATATCAACCTAGGTTGAATCTATGCCATTATTGTGATATATATAGGAGGTGTTGGTTGTTTTATTATCACCATATTTTAAATTATATTCTTTTTGAAGACTTTGTAGGCTTTCCTCCTCAAAAATAGGCTTATTGTTGTAAAAAAAATTCAAGTACTTTTAGCATATTTTCTATTATATTAATCTCATACAAATAATTTCATTACAAGAACCCAAGATATAGTATTCCTATCAAGGGAGTTTTATTCTATTATATTTGATTGATTTCTACAAGGGATTTTTAAATATCATATTTATTACAATAAAACTAAAAGGAGTTGATAGCAATATATACATCTCTCTCTCCCTCTCTCACATTCTCTCTCTAGTTTTGTCTATCTCCACTCACTCTATCCCTCTCTACATAAATT
>VDFB02266653.1:0-26927 GCA_007258455.2 Sequoia sempervirens
TAGATCGGGAGGCTATTTTAGTTGAACATATGATGGATCTTTTGAGGGCACATCCTCCTACTTTTAATGGGACTAGTAGTGGTTTGGAGGTAGAAACATGCTTGATTGATTTGAATAGGTGTTTTCCCAAGAATTTGTATGGTAGCAACACTAAGGTGAGATGCACCATCATGCACCTTAGAGGTTTTTCTTCTACATGGTGGCATTTGGAGGAGCAAAAGCTACACTTGGATATAGGTTCAGTCTCTTGGGAAATGTTTCTAGCGAGATTCAAAGCTCGTTTCTTATCTGATCATTGGAGGCAGCGTCGTGTGAATGAGTTTCATGAGCTGAGGAATATGGTGATGTTATTTGAGTATTATGAGCATAGAATTTATGAGCTTAAGTAGTATTCAGACATAGGTGATGACAAGGCTATGTTGGTGCAGCATTTTATTAGGGGCTTGAATGCCTGTATCAATGGGGGAGTTCATGTGTTTGAGCCAAAAACCATGGAGGTGGCAGTAGAGAAGGCTTGGCTAGTAGAGGAGAATTTGGCCATGAAACTAGGTGGTCATACAAGTGTGTAGATTGGTAGTGCACCTCCAGCAGGTTCCAGTTCTTGAGGTGGTTGGGCTTGTTGGGAAAACTATTGTTAGTGTTCACATGTTTGTTAGAATTATAGGTTACATGTACAAAAAATGTTTGTTAGGAGCTTTTATATTTATGTGTGTTTGTTATAGTTTATCCCATGATGTAAGGGATTTGTTACAACAGTTCTCCTATAATATAGGAAAACCAATTCCTATATATTGATATATGTAATCCATGATTAGATAGGTGAGTGCAATAGAGAATAATATTATTAATGTGTATTATTTCCAATTGTAGAATTGCATCTTGATTTCCAATATGGTATCAGAGCTACTTTATCCCATGGAGAAGGGAAGAGCATATTGGTGAAATAGGAATAGAAGATATTGTAGTGGTCTATGACATTTTCCTCCATAGTCTCATTTTTCTCTCTATTCTCATCAATGTTGCATTGCTTGGATCCTACTACAGGTTTCTCTCAATCTTGAGTTTGAGATATGCATTAACCTTGTACAAGAAAGTATTCAAATAATATGATGTGGTTCATGTGAGAAATTCAATGGCATCATCAGAGAATTAGAATGATTTGATGCACAGGTCATGGCTCATCCTTGGTTTGGAAAAGTTCTATGTATTGGCATTCTTGTTGGGACATCAAATCATATTTGCAAGGTGAATCCATATTGATTTGGTGATTAATGGCTTCTTTTTTTCCAAGAATTCTTTATGGTGATTGGAATTTGGTCGGTTTCTCTACAAGCAGTTGGAAGCCCGTAATCATTTTCCATCAAAGGTGCATTCATATTTTTGCACCCGTGAGCTGGGAATTAGCATTGTCCATCAAACAAGGTGTTCATAATTTCATATCAGTCGTTTCCATCTTAGTTTGAAGTCTTTGCTATTGACTGGAGGGCCATGGCAGTTGATTGGAACATAGTTCCCTTCCATGACTAGTTGGTGCTATGAAACATATAATGTGATCGCCTTCAATGTCCAAAGAAACCATTTGTGTTCATGATCCAGATGAAGCCTCATACTATCATCCTGAGTTAATGCATCTCTAGTACTTTGTGCTAAGGAATTTTGTATTTAGCTTAGTGTTGTCACCATCACAACTCTCATGTAGACTTGAGTTCTCATGGGTAGTGGAATGCATATTTAGTTTATGAGGATTTATATCAAAAGCGAAAAAAGAGGTCAACGCAACCAATAACTACTACCTCTACATTTTTGGTGAAGATTTATTTAGAAGCTTCTTATTTGCAAATTTTATATTTACTTAAGGATTAATGTTGATATGTTTTTAGTGTCTCTAAGTGTGATTGAGTCAAGTTGTGTTAGTTTTATAGAGAAATATTCTATGTGTGTCTAAAAGTCTACTAAAAAAATATTTTATGCAACTCAAATTCAAGTTGTATCATTATTTTTTAATATAGGGTCCATTTTTGGATTCAATAATTATTGTATCATAAAGAGCATGTCTATCAAAATAAAAATAAAAAAGTGTGTCAAAATAAAAATTTCCTCAATTGTAAATGGATGCATTATCGCTTGTATGCGACATCCATCTTCGAGGGGATTATAAAATTGATCCTCAAAGCCAAAATTGCTAAGTAGAAAATTAATTGGAGGTAAGAGGCAACAGAGGAAGGAGGTAAATCAATGGCCTTTTTCAATCACCAACAACGAGGCTACTTATCAGCTTTGGTGGCATTTTATTTTCTATTGTGTAACAATGTGTGTTTTATTTCAACTTTTCAGTATGGTGTGTGAATGTTGAAAATGATCATATTGAAAATCAAATGACTACAGAGGTCCTCTGACTGCCATACTTCATTAGAAGATGATTGATCAGTGAATACATTCATTGGAAATGGTGATCATATGCAGCAAGATCTAGATAGCAAGATCCAGACAGTAACATGCACCCTGATATGATTCACTTTTCAATGTTCCTAGTTTTGTGAATAAGTGGAAATTTCACATTGTGGGAGGGAATAATAACCAATGTTCCATTCCCATTTCATGCCAAAATGACTAAATTCAAGGGAAACTTCTAGTGGGAGTGGCGGTTGTCTATGGTGTTCGACATCGAGTGGTAGTGATTGACAACAATGACTACAATTAAGAACATTATGTTCTTATGGAGGGTAATGTGAAATCTTTTCTAGTATGGGTTTTTTCATTTTTGTGATATGTATGTTGATTTCCTCCCTGATGTACAAGCATAGTGATGAACAAAAGCACCAGTGTAATGCAGCTCATGGATCTTGAAAGGGTTTGTGGGAGGATCTAGAAAACCACACGAGGTGAACAGATGGATGGGTTACTGTTCATGTCCAGGTTTGTGGTAAACCTATGTGAAAACCATGAAAGGATGATGGGAGGTGCCTTTCATTTTGAATCAAGATCATGATCCTAAAGAGATTTGGGCCTACTACAAGTGTAGGGTGTGAGTTCTTACCATGTTCACACTAAGTGGGGGAATGTTGGGAAAACTATTGTTAGTGGTCACGTGTTTGTTAGAATTATAGGATACATATACAAAAATGTTTTTTAGGAGCTTGTATATTTGTGTTTGTTTGTTATAGTTTATCCCATGATGTAAGGGATTTTTTATGGGAGTTCTCCTATAATATAGGAGATCCAATTCCTATATATTGATATATGTAATCCATGATTAGATAGGCTAATGTAATATAGAGAATAATAAATTATTAATGTGTATTATTTGCAGTTGTAGCATTGCATCTTGATCTCCAATAAGACTTAGGTAGTGGGTTCCTCTAGGAGCCACCATGCACCCGCTAAGGGTGGACAGCAGTAGCACTCTTAGTCCAAACACAAGAACTCTCTGTCTCAGCATGGTAGTAGATTTCAATCTAGAAAAAATCAGAGTTGGCAACGAGCTCAGCGTGATCATTCTGATTAGCCAGCATAGGGTAGATAGACTACAGATAGTGGAGGAAGTTTCCATCATTCTAGTGCACCCTCAGGTGGTAGGGGTTTTGGCAGAGGGACAGGATGCTTCTCTTGCAGCCAGTAGGGTCACATAGCTAGACAGTATCCTCAAAAGGGAACATCTGGATTTAGTCAGAGGCTAAAAACTTTAGAGCTGATAGTACGAGATGCAGTTGTAGAATAAAGAAACATATTCAGTTTGAAGTATCTAGATGAAGTGTAAAAGTATGTACCTTCATTTATTTCAATTTTATTTTGGCTGCAAAAGTAATTTTATATACAAAACAAGTAACCATTATATCCACCTATGCGTTGCTTAGTAAACTACCCCTGTGAGGAGGGTTCACAAAATATTTGTACAGGAATAAGAATGCAATTTTGTTTTATATTAGATAGTACAGGAACATCATGATAGT
This sequence comes from Sequoia sempervirens, assembly GCA_007258455.2. Lineage (NCBI taxonomy): Eukaryota > Viridiplantae > Streptophyta > Pinopsida > Cupressales > Cupressaceae > Sequoia > Sequoia sempervirens. The sequence goes on from VDFB02266653.1 coordinate 3,951, forward strand.
ACGAGATTGCGTTGTTGTACAGGAACATCATGATAGTACGAGATTGCTGTTGTAGAATAAAGAAACATATTCAGTTTGAAGTATCTAGATGAAGTGTAAAAGTATGTACCTTCATTTATTTCAATTTTATTTTGGCTGCAAAAGTAATTTTATATACAAAACAAGTAACCATTATATCCACCTATGCGTTGCTTAGTAAACTACCCCTGTGAGGAGGGTTCACAAAATATTTGTACAGGAATAAGAATGCAATTTTGTTTTATATTAGATATGCAATGATTGGTATTAAGGAATAGATTAGTATAGAAAAATAAAGTGTAGTTACTATTTACACCAGTCAAGAAACAAGGGAAAACTTATATATATACTGTTGTTAAAAAAAAAAAATACCATTTCTGAAATAAACTTATAGTAAGTATTAGTAAATTAACTAGCCTTCTTATTTATCATGTATTCATATATATATGAAATATAGACCAATATGTTTATTTGCTACTATCAGAGTAAATCATCCTTATGTAAAGAAACTTACTATGGCGCGTAGGACTCTTCTACTAAGCAAGAATAACTTGTAGATGCGCATAAATGAAAGAGAGAACGTGGGTCTCTCCCTTCGCTTGGACAAGGTCAATAGACAACGACCTGTTACTGTACCAATCCATTTTAAATTCTCCCAGATTATAATCTTCAGCCAGTTACAAAATGCCATGATTCATTGCCTATATTCCAAAAAAAAAGAGCGAGAAACAAAGATAACCTAAACAAATCATGGCTATACATTTACATATGTGCAGTCTGTTTTGGAATAACTTTGTATGAAGGGACTAGTCCCACAATGAACTACTCATTAATAAAGCTAGATGAGAAGATTTTTGAATGAGGCTTGTCCCAATAAATCAACACCTATTTTTTTTTTAAAACAATAATAATCAAATGAGTATAGAAATCTAGCATTGTGACATAACTATGGAAGAGAGAATAGCTTAACTTGTAGGTAATTCAGTCCCAAATACTGGAAATTGCTAAATTGTAAATTAACACATATTGTCGTTGCATACAAATAATATCGTGTATTGCAGTCATGATCCATGTGATCTCTTCCTCGTATGCTGGGTGAGTCGCTGCCTTATTCCCTCACCATCCCAATGCTTGCAAACGTGTAATCAGAACGCATTATAATATAATTGAAGGTTATAATAAAGTATAAAATGTTTGGTTTTACTGTCATGAAGTGTGCAACAGTGTATGCACAGCCAATAGATTGATGTCGATGATACACCAATAGGACTGGTTCTGTTAGATTCTTTTATGCAGTAAAAATCATAAGCCAATTGGAAATGATAAAATAAATACAATGGCTGCTATGTGAGTTGGAAAGCTCTAGGGCGTGGATAGATCTTCTCCTACGTACAAGAGCATATCACAAAGCTTTAATTAATATCCTTCATCGTTGACCATAGTTGTGAGTAATCACATCTGCTCAGGCATAATTTAACCCCAGTGTACTCTGTTGCATTTAAGAGAAGTCAAATCAGATTCTATTATTGTATATAAATGAATTTGGATTTGTGGTCAACTAGTTGTCAGCCTCAGCCACCTTTGACAGAGCGTTCAGCATGTTAAGGAGCACCAGAAAATCCTCCAACCCAATTAAAGGAGAGGTACTTGGCTCAAGTATGTGCCCTGCTGCTTTGGGACATGTTTCTATTTGCAGCCTTTAATGGCAGTATATTTCCAATGTCTGATTTCTATGTGACTGGAAAAATTCTCGTGAACGCCAATAGCCAACAAGTAGCAAAGTATCCCTTGGGTAATATGCATGGAGAGTTACCCATCTTCTGGATAAAACTGTGCTAAGATGGGTTTATATGAACGAAAACAAAACAAAAAAGAAAACAAAAAAAATTAGAGCGTTCAAAAAAAAAAAAAAGCTTCTCCGTTTTTAATAAAAGTTAAAATAAAACAAATAAGAGAAATAGGGGCTAGACGAATCAATGAGTGGTTTTCTTTATAAAATTCCACTCCTACGTATCTTTCTAAATGCTTGCTTCCTTTATGAAAATAAGGATATAAAAGTGTCAAGGTTGCTTTTGAATGTTTTATATATGTAACCATTAAATGTATTGTTAGTTATCATTGCTTTAAATTTTAAAGAACATAATTTATGCTTTTAAAGCAAGTGATTTAAATAAAGTAAATAATAAGTAAGGTAAGAGGACTTGTAGTATATTACTAATTTTACTAATACATACATAAAAGAGTAAGTTTTGAAATTTGTGATATTATTTATAAAATGAACATTTATATATATATTCAAATTATATAATTAAGGTTTTGTAAACAAAGGTTATATATATAATATAAATGAGTGTGATTTATTTTTAGTTTAATAAAATTTAAAAGGTAAGCGGAATAATAAATGTTGTTATTATAGTGAGTTAGATAAGATTTATGAGAATTGTCTTAAGAGAAGGAATATCTTTAGTGGTGACGTTATGAGAAAATGATAAGGGTAGTGAAATTATGGTTGGGGAATACTTTTAAATAATTATCATATTAATATTGTTGGTAATCAAAGAGTAGTATTAAGAATGATAATGTTATTAATATTAATATTATATGTATTTTGGTTAATAATCGTATTAATAATAAGAATTATGATAAAATTTGGTATGAGGTTTGAATTGGCTATTATAATTGTAGTCCACACAATAGTTGTATATATTTAACAATATTAACATTGGTGAAGATACTAGTGTTAACGTTGCCTTAATCTAAAATGTTAATATAAAAAAAAAATTGTCAGTGTGTGTTTTCCCTAGTGACAATTATGGGCATTACATTTTGGTATCAGAGCCTAGGTTCTAACTCTGGGAACTCTGGGCATTGTTTGGGTCTCACAATAGGAAGTTGGTATCGTATGGATGAGAGTTGCATCTTGCAATTGTCATATAGATTGTCAGGAGAAATTCGACTCTTGAACATTGAACAACATTATGGGTAGGTTTAAGTGAACCAATTAAGGAGGTGGGGTCCTCAGAAGTTTGGAAACCATTATTGCAAGACGAAGCAATGGGAGCTCATAGTTGGTCCAATTTAGACCATCAAAACACCCCTTGATACACACCTAATTGTGGCTTCACATACAAACTAGGGCAAAGGAAATCTAGTCGTCAAATAAGAAAAATACCCCAAGTCTTCTTCTTTCCCGCAGGTGACTTGATTGAAGTCACCTAGACACTATGTTGTGGAAACTTATGCAAATGATGAAATTCTTATTATCATTTTGTTATTTTGATTTTATTTACTTATTTGTTTACTTATATTATTTTATTTTATTTATTTATTAATTTATTTATTCAGCTGGTTGAAATGGTTTAAGTTATTTGACCTATTGGATTACAAAATTTTCCCTTTTTCCTCAAGGACTCTTTCAATTTGAATTATGATTTGAATTTTTAATTGTTTCATGGTGGCCACCGTTGAAATTTTTATTGTCACACTTAAAATTTCATTGATTGGTTTTGATTGGAAATTTTATTGCTGAAATTCCCTTGTTTGAGGATTGTATCAACATTGTTGGTTTGGTATTTGCATAAGTAATATGAGTAACTATGAGTCTTTCACACTCTTGGGGAAAGTACATATTTGAATCAAATAAGGAAGAATAGTGGGTTGATTTAGAAATGGGTCCATAGCCAATAGTCACACTAGGGCCATAATGGACAAGGGATTTTGAGACCCATTTAAGAAAAATATACATATTTAAATGAAGAAATTTGGGCATCGTTACATAAGGATTTACCATATAAATATTACAAACTTAGATACCAGGTAACATTACGTGAGACTAGGTATTCATTAATCAAAAAGGAAGGCCACATGGATAATGGAAGTTCATTTCTTGAATGGGCTTGACTAGATCCTCTAGTAACCCTAGAATTTAGTCCGCCAGAGTTGCCTATGTTTAATTAATGAATAAAGTTGATAATATTTTCACCTGTAGAGATACTTCTAACTACTTAATTGAACCCTAGGAAATAATTAAGGTGTTCATCTTACTATGTAGACTATGAAAGATGGTGTCTCATGACCACCACTGCGGACAAGTAGCGGTTTCGATTTATTATGACCTCAAAAAAAATACATATTTCTTAACTAATAAACTACTCAAAACTAGTATTGAAGGTGGTGTACCTACTATTTCAACATATGAGTAAGAATATTTTCATACTTTGATGATACTAATTTCTTATATAGGATGTGTTTCAACCATGTTATTTGTAAGTATGTAAATTATGCAAGTGATGTTTCTAAAACCTTTAAATAGTGAATTTATAAGTTCAGTATGAAGTCTTAAATCTATTGTGGAGCCAAGAGTTACACCTACTCAGAAATGTCATTTCTGAAAGTTAGAGATGTAAAAGATATGCTAACAAGACGTAATGTAAAACGAGCCAAGAAGACAAAGATTGCAGATGTACCCAAGGATTAGAGTTAAGAAGAGGCCACCACCGAAGAACCGTGAAATTTGACACGGAAACCCTAGCTATGGGCTATGCCGACCTAAGCAAGAAATGATAAGAGAAATCCATCTCATGGGAACAACTTAGGTCAACAATTTCACTCTAGACAAAGGAAGAATACATAAATTGTCTTGTATAATGAGGCGAATGAAAATAATGTCACTTTAATACAAGTTGTGGCTAAACTGGGCATTTGAGACTAAACTAGTCCATAATATATTAATTCTTCATGATTTTCCATGAGTACATGCTACTTTGTTTCATAATATTTTTCTATGTATGAATAATATTTTTCTATGTATGGAATTCTATTACTTATATAACTATCGCCTTGTGATGCATATGTGTGAGTGGTATTTGATTACATCTTATTCTTATAATTATTACTAAGAGAACTTTGAGTATAAAAGGATTGTAACATGCTAATAATGTGTATGTAAATTAGGTTTGTTTCTTTCAATGAAATAAATTATAATGGTCCATGGTAAATAGATGAAAGACCCATCAAAGCTGGACATAGAGATGACCAAGTTGGACTTTCCTTAGATATAGATTTTGATGAATAATCATTGGTATGATAAAAGTTGGAAAGTACCCATCATTGAGTGGAGTGGCCAATTGTGTTTTCATGTCCTATGCCGTTAGGTAGGAAGTTTTTTTAGAACTAAATGGTTAAAATTTGACAGTGCATGGATATCATGTGATATCTCCTTAAAGGATTAAAATTAATTGAGTTATTATATGGATAATGGTAGAGTGGGCTGGGTCATACTTTGCAGCAATGCACCTCAAGTGAAATTTGGATGAATGAAGTAAAGGTGGTTGTTAACATTTTCCCCCATCCCCCTTATAACATAATCCTCTTCTAAGATTGTAAAATAGGTGGTACATTCATATGGTATGAACCTTATTATGAATGGATGTGATCAAAAATTAGATATAGAGGGAAATTGGTAACTAATGGAAGAAAACTGTTTGAATTTCGATATAAATGGTTTAACAAGAATATGGATGGGGCCCGCAATTTTAGGACAATAGGGACTCCTAGGTTCTTAATTCAAGAAACAATATAAGGAATTATTACAATAAAGTCATCGTGTTTGTATTGGTGACAGAAATACATTAGAAATATAAACACAGGGATAAAGAGACCTTACTCCTATGGTTTAGCATAGAATCTTTTAAATGAAAACATTTGTAGCAAAGGGGACTCGAAGGCCACTTTATAGGAATCACCAAGATTCCATAGACCCCATCCAAGATCACAAGGGCTTCCAAAATGACAAGACAAGGTTGGAAAGAAAAATGTTAACAATGCACACCCAGGGGTCACTTAAGGTAGGTTGAACAACAAGTATCCAAATGAATCCACAGGCTATGAGAAATATGTAGGTCTTGTGGCCTTTTAACAGGAACCTAAGGGACCCTTGATGTGGATAAACCCAAGTCATCTCAAGTTAATTGGGTGCAATCAATTCAAGTTAAATGTAAAGGTTCTCGTTTTATATACAGTAAAGAGACACAAAGCTATGTCTGTCCATGAAGTGTAATATCAAAACAAAAGGAAATAATTGGTAGGGGTATTAGTCCTTTTCCACCACTTTGAAAACTTCCAGGAGGAAGTTCATTCCTAGAGGGGAGGATGTGAGACCCACACACTCTATGTTCCCATCCGATTATGTAGACTATTTTAAAGTTAATTGTAGTTATTCCTGGTAATTACCCTTGATAGGAGATTTAGACATTTGTGTTCTTGTGATGATTTGATTATGACTATGCTACATCTAGAACTTGGAGTATTTTGAGTCTAGTTATTATCTATGCCTATTGATAAGAATGATGACGAGATATTTAAATGTTTAAGTTCATATGATGATTGATCAAATTTTATGCTAGTTATTGAGTTGTTTATTTTGAATCTAGAAACTTAATGATGAATGAATGAAACCAATGGTGGGAACCAATCATGGTCCAGTTGGATGAGTATGAAAGTTATGGTTAATGAAAAGGAGATAAGATAGGTAGCTAATGATTTTTCAATTATGTTATTGGATCCTTATGCTATGTGGATTATGAATCTTGTGTAAATGCAATGGTTTGATTTTTTATATGAATATGATTTACTTGGATGTATTAATGTGTGCATCGAGTGTGCAGGTACACTTTCCATGGCCAATGGAAATTGGAGGTGACTCTTGGGAACCCTATGTAAATTAACCAGTGAAACCGAGCTAAAGTCCATATGAAGGGACTATAGTTCCATCATGTAATTATTGATGTTATTTGTGAATGCTTTTAATTTGGTTTTTATTGCCACGTCATTCCATCCAGGAGGTGAGTTGTCTATTCAAGTGGAAAAACTCGGATTTGAACTTTTAGGCACTTTTTGGGGATTGAAAAGTGATATTTTTTAAGTGTTTTTATGGGTTTAATGTCCCTAGGGCAGGTACCTATGGATTAGGTACCTTTTTAGCTTAAAATCATGGGTCAGTCTCAAGATAGGGCACTCTTTTTGAGGCCTTAAAGGTGTTTGGCGAAAATAAGGTTTGGGAAGTGAGATGGGGACTAGTCCCTTTCCAATCCCACTTCTCCATGTTGTCTTGGAAGTCTCCCAAGTCCTCACACATGTGTGAGAACACATGGGTGAGTGTGCCTGGGAGGGTGAATGGAAGGTTGACAAATGTCAGCTCCCTATTCAAATGAATTAAAACTTGAGTTTCTATAAAGCAAACTCAAAACAAGGGTTAGGGGATTCTTTTGCATTCTTGATTTTGGTTGAATTTTGGGGGAGTGAGGAGTTTGAAGAAAAAGCTTGGAAGAGAGTAGTTGTGTGGATCCTCAACCCATCCTTCCTTGAGCTTGGTTTTAAGGTAGATTCACCACTTTTGTTTCTTCTTCTTCATGTTTGTAATTGAAAGATTAAATGTGTAGGTGAAAAGATGTGCTTGAAACTTTATCTATTGTGTTTGCTTTGTATGTTTATTTCAAATTTCCCTTGGAGCATATCTTCTTGTGTTTTTGATGTATTATGTGTTATGGGAAAAAGGGCTGTGTAGGGATAGGCTCACCCAAGTTGGGAAGAACATCCCTTGTTGGGGATGGTATGGAGTAGGAACCTCCATGGGGAAGTTTAATTCCTCCTTAAGAGGAGAGGCTCAAAAGGGGTATGAGTACCCATGTGAAATTGTGAAATGGTAGAAATGGTTTTGGTGATATGGGTTTTGGAGAAAGAGAAGAGGTTAATAGAAGGGTTGCATGTGAAATGATGGGAGTATGATATGAATTATTCTTGTTGTTACTATGAGTCCCCATATGGAGTGTGTAGTCCACTATCTATCCCCCACTTTGGATTCTTGATGGAATCCTAAAGTTATGTGAAAAATCCCTTGGGTGGGTGTGAAAATAATTTTGTGTGTATCATGTGTGTGTAAATAATGTTTTGTTTGGTTTTGTTTGTACCCGGTTCCCTCGGTTGCTTCCTAGCTCGGGGGTGGTTGGTTTTCCAACCAAAGGTTGGGAGGTGAGCACTACCTTGGCTATGGAGAGAATATGTTTTGTGTTTTGTGTAGGTTGGAGAAAACTATGAGGATCATATCAAGCTTGAAAAGGGTCACCCATTTTGTCATATTGTTCTATCCTTGAGGTGAAGATAACCTCACTAAAATGTAACTAACTTTGTTGGTAGGGGTGGGAGAAAAGTGTATATGTGTGAAAATAGTGTATACTTTGTAACTCTTATATCATTATTTAAGAAAATATGTATTTCATTTTGAAAGAACAAATGTTTGACTGAAGATGAAGTTCCTACATTTTATTCAGTTGCTTAAAGGAATATGATACATTCTGTTGAGGAACATAAATGTATGTTGTAGATTTAATGTTTATTTATTTTGTAACGTACCTTCTTATCTATGAATATATTTACCTTACACCAAGAAAGAAAGGGGATTATTCTGATACAAAAGGTTATCTTTTAGAATATGAATGTGTGTTCTGCTATAAATAAAGCTATAAAAAAAAAAAATTGGAAAATGAAGTAGTAGCTAATAACAGATGTAATTTCTAGTTTCAGTTGTGTAAAATGTGAATGATTAGAAGCATAGAAGTTACGATATTGCTGTTGTAGAATAAAGAAACATATTCAGTTTGAAGTATCTAGATGAAGTGTAAAAGTATGTACCTTCATTTATTTCAATTTTATTTTGGCTGCAAAAGTAATTTTATATACAAAACAAGTAACCATTATATCCACCTATGCGTTGCTTAGTAAACTACCCCTGTGAGGAGGGTTCACAAAATATTTGTACAGGAATAAGAATGCAATTTTGTTTTATATTAGATATGCAATGATTGGTATTAAGGAATAGATTAGTATAGAAAAATAAAGTGTAGTTACTATTTACACCAGTCAAGAAACAAGGGAAAACTTATATATATACTGTTGTTAAAAAAAAAAAATACCATTTCTGAAATAAACTTATAGTAAGTATTAGTAAATTAACTAGCCTTCTTATTTATCATGTATTCATATATATATGAAATATAGACCAATATGTTTATTTGCTACTATCAAAGTAAATCATCCTTATGTAAAGAAACTTACTATGGCGCGTAGGACTCTTCTACTAAGCAAGAATAACCTGTAGATGCGCATAAATGAAAGAGAGAACGTGGGTTCTCCCTTCGCTTGGACAATGTCAATAGACAACGACCTGTTACTGTACCAATCCATTTTAAATTCTCCCAGATTATAATCTTCAGCCAGTTACAAAATGCCATGATTCATTTCCTATATTCCAAAAAAAAAGAGCGAGAAACAAAGATAACCTAAACAAATCATGGCTATACATTTACATATGTGCAGTCTGTTTTGGAATAACTTTGTATGAAGGGACTAGTCCCACAATGAACTACTCATTAATAAAGCTAGATGAGAAGATTTTTGAATGAGGCTTGTCCCAATAAATCAACACCTATTTTTTTTTTAAAACAATAATAATCAAATGAGTATAGAAATCTAGCATTGTGACATAACTATGGAAGAGAGAATAGCTTAACTTGTAGGTAATTCAGTCCCAAATACTGGAAATTGCTAAATTGTAAATTAACACATATTGTCGTTGCATACAAATAATATCGTGTATTGCAGTCATGATCCATGTGATCTCTTCCTCGTATGCTGGGTGAGTCGCTGCCTTATTCCCTCACCATCCCAATGCTTGCAAACGTGTAATCAGAACGCATTATAATATAATTGAAGGTTATAATAACGTATAAAATGTTTGGTTTTACTGTCATGAAGTGTGCAACAGTGTATGCACAGCCAATAGATTGATGTCGATGATACACCAATAGGACTGGTTCTGTTAGATTCTTTTATGCAGTAAAAATCATAAGCCAATTGGAAATGATAAAATAAATACAATGGCTGCTATGTGAGTTGGAAAGCTCTAGGGCGTGGATAGATCTTCTCCTACGTACAAGACCATATCACAAAGCTTTAATTAATCTCCTTCATCGTTGACCATAGTTGTGAGTAATCACATCTGCTCAGGCATAATTTAACCCCAGTGTACTCTGTTGCATTTAAGAGAAGTCAAATCAAATTCTATTATTGTATATAAATGAATTTGGATTTGTCGTCAGCTAGTTGTCAGCCTCAGCCACCTTTGACAGAGCGTTTAGCATGTTAAGGAGCACCAGAAAATCCTCCAACCCAATTAAAGGAGAGGTACTTGGCTCAAGTATGTGCCCTGCTGCTTTGGGACATGTTTCTATTTGCAGCCTTTAATGGCAGTATATTTCCAATGTCTGATTTCTATGTGACTGGAAAAATTCTCGTGAACGCCAATAGCCAACAAGTAGCAAAGTATCCCTTGGGTAATATGCATGGAGAGTTACCCATCTTCTGGATAAAACTGTGCTAAGATGGGTTTATATGAACGAAAACAAAACAAAAAAGAAAACAAAAAAAATTAGAGCGTTCAAAAAAAAAAAAAAGCTTCTCCGTTTTTAATAAAAGTTAAAATAAAACAAATAAGAGAAATAGGGGCGATTTAACTTAATGAGTGGTTTTCTTTTATAAAATTCCATACTCCTACGTATCTTTCAAATGCTTGCTTCCTTATGGAAATAAGGATATAAAAGTTTCAAGGTTGCTTTTAAATGTATATTTTATATATGTAACCATTAAATGTATTGTTAGTTATCATTGCTTTAAATTTTAAAGAACATAATTTATGCTTTTAAAGCAAGTGATTTAAATAAAGTAAATAATAAGTAAGGTAAGAGGACTTGTAGTATATTACTAATTTTACTAATACATACATAAAAGAGTAAGTTTTGAAATTTGTGATATTATTTATAAAATGAACATTTATATATATATTCAAATTATATAATTAAGGTTTTGTAAACAAAGGTTATATATATAATATAAATGAGTGTGATTTATTTTTAGTTTAATAAAATTTAAAAGGTAAGCGGAATAATAAATGTTGTTATTATAGTGAGTTAGATAAGATTTATGAGAATTGTCTTAAGAGAAGGAATATCTTTAGTGGTGACGTTATGAGAAAATGATAAGGGTAGTGAAATTATGGTTGGGGAATACTTTTAAATAATTATCATATTAATATTGTTGGTAATCAAAGAGTAGTATTAAGAATGATAATGTTATTAATATTAATATTATATGTATTTTGGTTAATAATCGTATTAATAATAAGAATTATGATAAAATTTGGTATGAGGTTTGAATTGGCTATTATAATTGTAGTCCACACAATAGTTGTATATATTTAACAATATTAACATTGGTGAAGATACTAGTGTTAACATTGCCTTAATCTAAAATGTTAATATAAAAAAAAAATTGTGAGTGTGTGTTTGCCCTAGTGACAATTATGGACATTACATTTTGGTATCAGAGCCTAGGTTCTAACTCTGGGAACTCTGGGCTTTGTTTGGGTCTCACAATAGGAAGTTGGTATCGTATGGATGAGAGTTGTATCTTGCAATTGTCATATAGATTGTCAGGAGAAATTCGACTCTTGAACATTGAACAACATTATGGGTAGGTTTAAGTGAACCAATTAAGGAGGTGGGATCCTCAGAAGTTTGGAAACCATTATTGCAAGATGAAGCAGTGGGAGCTCATAGTTGGTCCAATTTAGACCATCAAAACACCCCTTGATACACACCTAATTGTGGCTTCACATACAAACTAGGGCAAAGGAAATCTAGTCGTCAAATAAGAAAAATACCCCAATTCTTCTTCTTTCCGCAGGTGACTTGATTGAAGTCACCTAGACACTATGTTGTGGAAACTTATGCAAATGATGAAATTCTTATTATCATTTTTTATTTTGATTTTATTTACTTATTTGTTTACTTATATTATTTTATTTTATTTATTTATTAATTTATTTATTCAGCTGGTTGAAATGGTTTAAGTTATTTGACCTATTGGATTTCAAAATTTTCCCTTTTTCCTCAAGGACTATTTCAATTTGAATTATGATTTGAATTTTTAAATTGTTTCATGGTGGCCACCGTTGAAATTTTTATTGTCACACTTAAAATTTCATTGATTGGTTTTGATTGGAAATTTTATTGCTGAAATTCCCTTGTTTGAGGATTGTATCAACATTGTTGGTTTGGTATTTGCATAAGTAATATGAGTAACTATGAGTCTTTCACACTCTTGGGGAAAGTACATATTTGAATCAAATAAGGAAGAATAGTGGGTTGATTTAGAAATGGGTCCATAGCCAGTAGTCACACTAGGGCCATAATGGACAAGGGATTTTGAGACCCATTTAAGAAAATATAATACATTTAAAGAAATTTGGGCATCATGCCATATAAGGATTTCCATCATATAAATATTACAAACTTAGATACTACGTGTAACATTACGTGAGACTAGGGTATCTTTAATAATCAAAAGGAAGGCCACATGGATAATGGAAGTTCATTTTGAATGGGCTTGGACTAGATCCTCTCTAGTAACCCTAGAATTTAGTCTCAAATAGGAGTTGCCTATGTTTAATTAATGAATAAAGTTGATACAATATTTTCACCTTGTAGAGATACTTCTAACTACTTAATTGAACCCTAGGAAATAATGTTAAGGTGTTCTATCTCATTTATGTGGACTATGAAAGATGGTGTTCATGACCACCACTCGGTGGACAAGAAGTAAAGGGGTTTCTGATTTTATTATGACTCCCTAAAAAAAAAATACATATTTCTTAACTAATAAACTTACTCAAAACTAGTATTGAAGGTGGTGTACTCACTATTTCAACATATGAGTAAGAATATTTTCATGATACTTTTGATGATACTAATTTCTTATATAGGATGTGTTTCAACCATGTGTTATTTGTAAGTATGTAAATTATGCATGATGTTTAAAACCTTTAAATAGTGAATTTATAAGTCTAGTATGAAGTCTTAACTATTGTAGCCAAGAGTTTACACCTAATTTAGAAATGTCATTTCTTGGTGTTAGAGATGTGGGAAGATATGTTAACAAGACGAATGTGGAAACGAGCCAAGAAGACAAAGATTGCAGATGTACCCATGATTAGAGTTAAGAAGAGGCCACCAATTGAAGAACCAGAAATTTCTGATACGGAAACCCTAGCTATGGCTATAAAGCGACTGAAGCAAGAAAATGATAAGAGAAATCCATCTCATGGGAAAACAACCCCTAGGTCAACACCTACCTATACAAAGGAAGAATACATAATTGTCTTAGATAATGAGGCGTAAATGAAAATAATGTCACTTTAATACAAGTTGTGGCTAAACTGGGCATTTGAGACTAAACTAGTCCATAATATATGAATTCTTCATGATTTTCCATGAGTACATGCTACTTTGTTTCATAATATTTTTCTATGTATGGAATTCTATTACTTATATAACTATCGCCTTGTGATGCATATGTGTGAGTGGTATTTGATTACATCTTATTCTTATAATTATTACTAAGAGAACTTTGAGTATAAAAGGATTGTAACATGCTAATAATGTGTATGTAAATTAGGTTTGTTTCTTTCAATGAAATAAATTATAATGGTCCATGGTAAATAGATGAAAGACCCATCAAAGCTGGACATAGAGATGACCAAGTTGGACTTTCCTTAGATATAGATTTTGATGAATAATCATTGGTATGATAAAAGTTGGAAAGTACCCATCATTGAGTGGAGTGGCCAATTGTGTTTTCATGTCCTATATGAGTAGGTAGGAAGTTTTAGAACTAAATGGTTAAAATTTGTTAGATATGTGGATATCATGTGAGTATCTCCTTAAGGGGATTAAAATTAGTGGAATTATTATATGGATAATATTGAAGTGGGCTCTTTAGGTCATACTTTAAGCAATGCCTCAGTGAAATTCAGATGAATGAAGTAAATGTGGTTGTTAACATTTGCACCCATCCCCCTTATAACATAATCCTCTTCTAAGATTGTAAAATAGGTGGTACATTCATATGGTATGAGCCTTATTATGAATGGATGTGATCAAAAAATTAGCTATAGAGGGAAATTGGTAACTAATGGAAGAAAACTGTTTGAATTTCGATATAAATGGTTTAATAGGAATATGGATGAACCCCATAATTTAGGACAATAGGGACTCCTAGGTTCTTAATTCAAGAAACAATATAAGGAATTATTACAATAAGGAAATCATCTACGAAATGTTTTTTTGTATTGGTAGAGCAAGCCATTAGAAATCTAAACACAAGGATAAGAGACCTTACTCCTATGGTTTAGCATAGAATCTTTTAAATTAAAACGTTTGTAGCAAAGGGGACTTGAAGGCCACTTTATAGGAATCACCAAGAGTCCATAGACTCCATCCAAGGTCACAAGGGCTTCCAAAACAACAACAAAGACAAGGTTGGAAAGAAAAATGTTAACAAGGCACACCCAAGGGTCACTTAAGGTAGGTTGAACAAGAAGTATCCAAATAGATCACAGGCCCCATGAGAAATATGTGGGTCTTGTAGTAACACAACAAGTTTCTAAGGGATCCCTTGATGTGGATAAACTCTAGTCATCTTAAGTTAATCTGATGTAGTCAATTCAAGTTAAATGTAAAGGTTCTTGTTTCATATCTGGTAAAGAGGAGCACAAAGCTATAGAATGTCCATGAAGTGTATCAAAACAAAAATAATTGGTGAGGGTGATAGTCCTTTTCCACCACTTTGAAAACTTCCAGGAGGAAGTTCATTCCTAGAGGGGGAGGATGTGAGACCCACCTCTATGTTACATCCAGTGTGTAGACTATTTTAAGTTAATTATTGATTATGCCTGATGATACCCTTGATGATAGGAGATTTAGACATTTGTGTTCTTGTGATGATTTGATTATGACTATGCTACATCTAGAACTTGGAGTATTTTGAGTTTGGTTATTATCTATGCCTATTGATAAGAATGATGATGAGATATTTAAACGTTTAAGTTCATATGATGATTGATCAAATTTTATGCTAGTTATTGAGTTGTTTATTTTGAATCTAGAAACTTAATGATGAATGAATGAAACCAATGGTGGGAACCAATCATGCTCCAATTGGATGAGTATGAAAGTTATGGTTAATGAAAAGGAGATAAGATAGGTGGCTAATGATTTTTCAATTATGTTATTGGATCCTTATGCTATGTGGATTATGAATCTTGTGTAAATACAATGGTTTGATTTTTTATATGAATATGATTTACTTGGATGTATTAATGTGTGCATCGAGTGTGCAGGTACACTTTCCATGGCCAATGGAAATTGGAGGTGACTCTTGGGAACCCTATGTAAATTAACCAGTGAAACCGAGCTAAAGTCCATATGAAGGGACTATAGTTCCATCATGTAATTATTGATGTTATTTGTGAATGCTTTTAATTTGGTTTTTATTGCCACATCATTCCATCCAAGAGGTGAGTTGTCTATTCAAGAGGAAAAACTCGGATTTGAACTTTTAGGCACTTTTTGGGGATTGAAAAGTGATATTTTTAAAGTGTTTTTATGGGTTTAATGTACCTATGGATTAGGTACCTTTTTAGCTTAAAATCATGGGTCAGTCTCAAGATAGGGCACTCTTTTTGAGGCCTTAAAGGTGTTTGGCGAAAATAAGGTTTGGGAAGTGAGATGGGGACTAGTCCCTTTCCAATCCCACTTCTCCATGTTGTCTTGGAAGTCTCCCAAGTCCTCACACATGTGTGAGAACACATGGGTGAGTGTGCCTGGGAGGGTGAATGGAAGGTTGACAAATGTCAGCTCCCTATTCAAATGAATTAAAACTTGAGTTCTATAAAGCAAACTCAAAACAAGGGTTAGGGGATTCTTTTGCATTCTTGATTTTGGTTGAATTTTGGGGAGTGAGGAGTTTGAAGAAAAAGCTTGGAAGAAGAGGAGTTGTGTGGATCCTCAACCCATCCTTCCTTGAGCTTGGTTTTAAGGTAGATTCACCACTTTTGTTTCTTCTTCTTCATGTTTGTAATTGAAAGATTAAATGTGTAGGTGAAAAGATGTGCTTGAAACTTTATCTATTGTGTTTGCTTTGTATGTTTATTTCAAATTTCCCTTGGAGCATATCTTCTTGTGTTTTTGATGTATTATGTGTTATGGGAAAAAGGGCTGTGTAGGGATAGGCTCACCCAAGTTGGGAAGAACATCCCTTGTTGGGGATGGTATGGAGTAGGAACCTCCATGGGGAAGTTTAATTCCTCCTTAAGAGGAGAGGCTCAAAAGGGGTATGAGTACCCATGTGAAATTGTGAAATGGTAGAAATGGTTTTGGTGATATGGGTTTTGGAGAAAGAGAAGAGGTTAATAGAAGGGTTGCATGTGAAATGATGGGAGTATGATATGAATTATTCTTGTTGTTACTATGAGTCCCCATATGGAGTGTGTAGTCCACTCTCTATCCCCCACTTTGGATTCTTGATGGAATCCTAAAGTTATGTGAAAAATCCTTTGGGTGGGTGTGAAAATAATTTTGTGTGTATCATGTGTGTGTAAATAATGTTTTGTTTGGTTTTGTTTGTACCCGGTTCCCTCGGTTGCTTCCTAGCTCGGGGGTGGTTGGTTTTCCAACCAAAGGTTGGGATGTGAGCACTACCTTGGCTATGGAGAGAATATGTTTTGTGTTTTGTGTAGGTTGGAGAAAACTATGAGGATCATATCAAGCTTGAAAAGGGTCACCCATTTTGTCATATTGTTCTATCCTTGAGGTGAAGATAACCTCACTAAAATGTAACTACCTTTGTTGGTAGGGGTGGGAGAAAAGTGTATATGTGTGAAAATAGTGTATACTTTGTAACTCTTATATCATTATTTAAGAAAATATGTATTTCATTTTGAAAGAACAAATGTTTGACTAAAGATGAAGTTCCTACATTTTATTCAGTTGCTTAAAGGAATATGATACATTCTGTTGAGGAACATAAATGTGTATTTGTAGATTTAATGTTGTTGTTTTGTAAACGTCACCTTCTTGCTCTATGAATATATGTATTTACCTTGCAAGAAAAGAAAGGGGATTATTCTGATAAAAGGTTACATCTTTTAGAATATGAATGTGTGTTCTGCTATAAATAAAGCTATAAAAAAAAAAATTGGAAAATGAAGTAGTAGCTAATAACAGATGTAATTTCTAGTTTCAGTTGTGTAAAATGTGAATGATTAGAAGCATAGAAGTTACGATATTGCTGTTGTAGAATAAAGAAACATATTCAGTTTGAAGTATCTAGATGAAGTGTAAAAGTATGTACCTTCATTTATTTCAATTTTATTTTGGCTGCAAAAGTAATTTTATATACAAAACAAGTAACCATTATATCCACCTATGCGTTGCTTAGTAAACTACCCCTGTGAGGAGGGTTCACAAAATATTTGTACAGGAATAAGAATGGAATTTTGTTTTATATTAGATATGCAATGATTGGTATTAAGGAATAGATTAGTATAGAAAAATAAAGTGTAGTTACTATTTACACCAGTCAAGAAACAAGGGAAAACTTATATATATACTGTTGTTAAAAAAAAAAAATACCATTTCTGAAATAAACTTATAGTAAGTATTAGTAAATTAACTAGCCTTCTTATTTATCATGTATTCATATATATATGAAATATAGACCAATATGTTTATTTGCTACTATCAGAGTAAATCATCCTTATGTAAAGAAACTTACTATGGCGCGTAGGACTCTTCTACTAAGCAAGAATAACCTGTAGATGCGCATAAATGAAAGAGAGAACGTGGGTTCTCCCTTCGCTTGGACAATGTCAATAGACAACGACCTGTTACTGTACCAATCCATTTTAAATTCTCCCAGATTATAATCTTCAGCCAGTTACAAAATGCCATGATTCATTGCCTATATTCCAAAAAAAAAAAGCGAGAAACAAAGATAACCTAAACAAATCATGGCTATACATTTACATATGTGCAGTCTGTTTTGGAATAACTTTGTATGAAGGGACTAGTCCCACAATGAACTACTCATTAATAAAGCTAGATGAGAAGATTTTTGAATGAGGCTTGTCCCAATAAATCAACACCTATTTTTTTTTTAAAACAATAATAATCAAATGAGTATAGAAATCTAGCATTGTGACATAACTATGGAAGAGAGAATAGCTTAACTTGTAGGTAATTCAGTCCCAAATACTGGAAATTGCTAAATTGTAAATTAACACATATTGTCGTTGCATACAAATAATATCGTGTATTGCAGTCATGATCCATGTGATCTCTTCCTCGTATGCTGGGTGAGTCGCTGCCTTATTCCCTCACCATCCCAATGCTTGCAAACGTGTAATCAGAACGCATTATAATATAATTGAAGGTTATAATAACGTATAAAATGTTTGGTTTTACTGTCATGAAGTGTGCAACAGTGTATGCACAGCCAATAGATTGATGTCGATGATACACCAATAGGACTGGTTCTGTTAGATTCTTTTATGCAGTAAAAATCATAAGCCAATTGGAAATGATAAAATAAATACAATGGCTGCTATGTGAGTTGGAAAGCTCTAGGGCGTGGATAGATCTTCTCCTACGTACAAGAGCATATCACAAAGCTTTAATTAATCTCCTTCATCGTTGACCATAGTTGTGAGTAATCACATCTGCTCAGGCATAATTTAACCCCAGTGTACTCTGTTGCATTTAAGAGAAGTCAAATCAGATTCTATTATTGTATATAAATGAATTTGGATTTGTGGTCAACTAGTTGTCAGCCTCAGCCACCTTTGGCAGAGCGTTCAGCATGTTAAGGAGCACCAGAAAATCCTCCAACCCAATTAAAGGAGAGGTACTTGGCTCAAGTATGTGCCCTGCTGCTTTGGGACATGTTTCTATTTGCAGCCTTTAATGGCAGTATATTTCCAATGTCTGATTTCTATGTGACTGGAAAAATTCTCGTGAACGCCAATAGCCAACAAGTAGCAAAGTATCCCTTGGGTAATATGCATGGAGAGTTACCCATCTTCTGGATAAAACTGTGCTAAGATGGGTTTATATGAACGAAAACAAAACAAAAAAGAAAACAAACAAAATTAGAGCGCTCAAAAAAAAAAAAAAGCTTCTCCGTTTTTAATAAAAGTTAAAACAAAACAAATAAGAGAAATAGGGGCGATTTAACTTAATGAGTGGTTTTCTTTTTATAAAATTCCATACTCCTACGTATCTTTCAATGCTTGCTTCTTATGGAAATAAGGATATAAAAGTTCAAGGTTGCTTTTAAATGTATATTTTATATATGTAACCATTAAATTATTGTTAGTTATCATTGCTTTAAATTTTAAAGAACATAATTTATGCTTTTAAAGCAAGTGATTTAAATAAAGTAAATAATAAGTAAGGTAAGAGGACTTGTAGTATAATAATTAATTACTAATACATACATAAAAGAGTAAAGTTTTGAAATTTGTGATATTATTTATAAAATGAACATTTATATATATATTCAAATTATATAATTAAGGTTTTGTAAACAAAGGTTATATATATAATATAAATGAGTGTGATTTATTTTTAGTTTAATAAAATTTAAAAGGTAAGCGGAATAATAAATGTTGTTATATAGTGAGTTAGATAAGATTTATGAGAATTGTCTTAAGAGAAGGAATATCTTTAGTGGTGAAGTTATGAGAAAATGATAAGGGTAGTGAAATTATGGTTGGGGAATACTTTTAAATAATTATCATATTAATATTGTTGGTAATCAAAGAGTAGTATTAAGAATGATAATGTTATTAATATTAATATTATATGTATTTTGGTTAATAATCGTATTAATAATAAGAATTATGATAAAATTTGGTATGAGGTTTGAATTGGCTATTATAATTGTAGTCCACACAATAGTTGTATATATTTAACAATATTAACATTGGTGAAGATACTAGTGTTAACGTTGCCTTAATCTAAAATGTTAATATAAAAAAAAAATTGTGAGTGTGTGTTTGCCCTAGTGACAATTATGGGCATTACATTTTGGTATCAGAGCCTAGGTTCTAACTCTGGGAACTCTGGGCTCTGTTTGGGTGTCACAATAGGAAGTTGGTATCGTATGGATGAGAGTTGTATCTTGCAATTGTCATATAGATTGTCAGGAGAAATTCGACTCTTGAACATTGAACAACATTATGGGTAGGTTTAATTGAACCAATTAAGGAGGTGGGATCCTCAGAAGTTTGGAAACCATTATTGCAAGACGAAGCAGTGGGAGCTCATAGTTGGTCCAATTTAGACCATCAAAACACCCCTTGATACACACCTAATTGTGGCTTCACATACAAACTAGGGCAAAGGAAATCTAGTCGTCAAATAAGAAAAATACCCCAATTCTTCTTCTTTCCTGCAGGTGACTTGATTGAAGTCACCTAGACACTATGTTGTGGAAACTTATGCAAATGATGAAATTCTTATTATCATTTTTTTATTTTGATTTTATTTACTTATTTGTTTACTTATATTATTTTATTTTATTTATTTATTAATTTATTTATTCAGCTGGTTGAAATGGTTTAAGTTATTTGACCTATTGGATTACAAAATTTTCCCTTTTTCCTCAAGGACTATTTCAATTTGAATTATGATTTGAATTTTTAATTGTTTCATGGTGGCCACCGTTGAAATTTTTATTGTCACACTTAAAATTTCATTGATTGGTTTTGATTGGAAATTTTATTGCTGAAATTCCCTTGTTTGAGGATTGTATCAACATTGTTGGTTTGGTATTTGCATAAGTAATATGAGTAACTATGAGTCTTTCACACTCTTGGGGAAAGTACATATTTGAATCAAATAAGGAAGAATA
The DNA here is from genome assembly GCA_007258455.2 of Sequoia sempervirens. NCBI lineage: Eukaryota > Viridiplantae > Streptophyta > Pinopsida > Cupressales > Cupressaceae > Sequoia > Sequoia sempervirens. Next base: position 24,831 of record VDFB02266653.1, read on the forward strand.
GTGGGTTGATTTAGAAATGGGTCCATAGCCAGTAGTCACACTAGGGCCATAATGGACAAGGGATTTTGAGACCCATTTAAGAAAATATAATACATTTAAAGAAATTTGGGCATCATGCCATATAAGGATTTCCATCATATAAATATTACAAACTTAGATACTACGTGTAACATTACGTGAGACTAGGGTATCTTTAATAATCAAAAGGAAGGCCACATGGATAATGGAAGTTCATTTTGAATGGGCTTGGACTAGATCCTCTCTAGTAACCCTAGAATTTAGTCTCAAATAGGAGTTGCCTATGTTTAATTAATGAATAAAGTTGATACAATATTTTCACCTTGTAGAGATACTTCTAACTACTTAATTGAACCCTAGGAAATAATGTTAAGGTGTTCTATCTCATTTATGTGGACTATGAAAGATGGTGTTCATGACCACCACTCGATGGACAAGAAGTAAAGGGGTTTCTGATTTTATTATGACTCCCTAAAAAAAAAAATACATATTTCTTAACTAATAAACTTACTCAAAACTAGTATTGAAGGTGGTGTACTCACTATTTCAACATATGAGTAAGAATATTTTCATGATACTTTTGATGATACTAATTTCTTATATAGGATGTGTTTCAACCATGTGTTATTTGTAAGTATGTAAATTATGCATGATGTTTAAAACCTTTAAATAGTGAATTTATAAGTCTAGTATGAAGTCTTAACTATTGTAGCCAAGAGTTTACACCTAATTTAGAAATGTCATTTCTTGGTGTTAGAGATGTGGGAAGATATGTTAACAAGACGAATGTGGAAACGAGCCAAGAAGACAAAGATTGCAGATGTACCCATGATTAGAGTTAAGAAGAGGCCACCAATTGAAGAACCAGAAATTTCTGATACGGAAACCCTAGCTATGGCTATAAAGCGACTGAAGCAAGAAAATGATAAGAGAAATCCATCTCATGGGAAAACAACCCCTAGGTCAACACCTACCTAGACAAAGGAAGAATACATAATTGTCTTAGATAATGAGGCGTAAATGAAAATAATGTCACTTTAATACAAGTTGTGGCTAAACTGGGCATTTGAGACTAAACTAGTCCATAATATATGAATTCTTCATGATTTTCCATGAGTACATGCTACTTTGTTTCATAATATTTTTCTATGTATGGAATTCTATTACTTATATAACTATCGCCTTGTGATGCATATGTGTGAGTGGTAATTGATTACATCTTATTCTTATAATTATTACTAAGAGAACTTTGAGTATACAAGGATTGTAACATGCTAATAATGTGTATGTAAATTAGGTTTGTTTCTTTCAATGAAATAAATTATAATGGTCCATGGTAAATAGACGAAAGACCCATCAAAGCTGGACATAAAGATGACCAAGTTGGACTTTCCTTAGATATAGATTTTGATGAATAATCATTGGTATGATAAAAGTTGGAAAGTACCCATCATTGAGTGGAGTGGCCAATTGTGTTTTCATGTCCTATATGAGTAGGTAGGAAGTTTTAGAACTAAATGGTTAAAATTTGTTAGATATGTGGATATCATGTCAGTATCTCCTTAAGGGGATTAAAATTAGTGGAATGATTATATGGATAATATTGAAGTGGGCTCTTTAGGTCATACTTTAAGCAATGCCTAAGTGAAATTCGGATGAATGAAGTAAAGGTGGTTGTTAACATTTGCACCCATCCCCCTTATAACATAATCCTCTTCTAAGATTTTAAAATAGGTGGTACATTCATATGGTATGAGCCTTATTATGAATGGATGTGTTCGAAAATTAGATATAGAAGGAAATTGGTAACTAATGGAAGAAAATTGTTTGAATTTCGATATAAATGGTTTAACAGGAATATGGATGAACCCCATAATTTAGGACAATAGGGACTCATAGGTTCTCAATTCAAGAAACAATATAAGGAATTATTACAATAAGGAAATCATCTTCGAAATGTTTTTTGCATTTTATTTTCATTGGTAGAGCAAGCCATTAGAAATCTAAACACAAGGATAAGAGACCTTACTCCTATGGTTTAGCATAGAATATTTTAAATGAAAACATTTGCAGCAAAGG